>JAMKCH010006812.1:0-31777 GCA_023653785.1 Ophioderma brevispina | reverse complement strand
CAGCAATTTGTTGGTAGAATATATCGCTTTGGACATAAAACGTAGGGACTCTGGAAACTGAAATTCGTCTTAAAAAGAGGGCCTGAGAGGCCGGAAACATACCCCAGTCACTTCATCCCGAGGGTGAGACACCCCCCCCCCCCCCCCCCCCCCGGAGAATACCTAGTTTGCTCGGAGGAAGGATCAAGTCGCCTCACTCTTTGTCAGAGAAGTTTCTTTCACCATGGGCCCAAGTGGTGGAATGATTGACTGTAAATTGCTGTTGACTTTTACATATTTTCTTCATTTTTAGTTCCCTTTATCAATTTTGGTGTTTATAAGGCTTCCCTTTAATTTAGTGCTTTAGTCAGCATATTGGGTTTCTTGCCCCTGTGTTTTGGCACAAATGTTATAATAAATAAAATAAATAAATAAATAAATACAATAAATAAATAAATTTGTCACTCAGGAAAAATTCCTTCTGTTCCTTACCCCACCCAGCCCCATTTGTAAAGGTATGGTTAGCCACTGTTGGTTATACTATCAGATAAGGCACTGTAATTTTGAACAGTATTTTATTAGTAAAAAATGTGCGCAATTCACAAATACCTTGCGCGATATGGCGATGCCCATTTATTTCGTACAACGGCTGGCTAAAAGATACACGTTCAATAATAATACGAACGCCATACACGTTTCAATCACTCCAAATAAGACCAAATGAGGCGTTCCTTTTTTGAGTTCAATACGCCGGGGTTAGCTCTAGCTACCTGAACAGTCGTTAGCAACGGTCGTCTAGGTCAAAATGGGATTGTCAACATCTGGTGAAAAACTTCTACGAGTAATTCGGAACGGGCCTTTATATTTACAATTTTTATCGCCTGGAAGACATATCAAAAAAGAAATGGTACAGGATGATGGACGAGTATCTAGCGCACACAAGTGGGAGAGTGTTATTGCACAATGAGTTTTAGGTAAGTGCTACAGCAGTATGAACAGGGTGCATTCGCAAATTTCGATGTTTCTGGTTTAGTACATTTCCCGTTTTTAACGGCGGTTACCAAAACCAGGGTCAGTAGATGAAAACGAGTAGTAGTGTTAAAAGATAATGGTGACCTCTGGTTTTGGTTACCAGAACTACTCCAGCAAAGTAGTGCAGGTCTTTGATCCAATCCATCGGATTTAAGTACCGACGCACGACAGTGTACATGTACTGCCATGCTCAAGACACTCAAATGGCCCACCTGGAACTACGCCGTCCGCGTCAAGGCTGCCATGGTTTACAAGAGTCACCAGGACCATGTTTGCGAGTGTACCACTCTCTATATCTCCAAAAATCACACACACAAATGCGCTGCGAAAATTCACTTGTATACCCATGTCCCGTTTGCTATGGCTGAATACCACCAAATTCAAGTTTCTTCCACATACTACCCGTCGTGGATGGAATAATCTACCCGAGAATATAGTTAGTCATGCACCAACACCAGAAGGCTTCAAGAAAGCCCTCTTCCAGTTAGAATAACTTGCCCGCCATGCCACACAAACTTCGTGCCAGAGTCTTCAAATATGAAGTGGCGCCCTTAACTGGAAGAAGAAGAAGAAGAAGGCAAGTAAGATAGCGGTTGAACAGTATCTTTTGAAGTACGAGTTGAACCATCTCCTTCTTTCTCATTCTTCTCTGGTTCAGAGCAACGTGACTAAAAATAAGTCATATTCTTATGCGTTTATTTAATATACTCTAAGCTGTTGTTAGCAAATAAAATTGACCCAATGTAAAAGTATTTGTTTTTTTTGGGGGGGGGAGAGGACGTTGGAGAGGGAGTTGCAACAATTCATCACATTCCCCACTATTTTCAGCCTAACTTGCTGTCAGAATCCTCAGAGGTCGGCAACGTGCACGCGCATATTTGCATTAAAAGAGGCGGAGACTATGGGTAGCCTCATGCACGATTAAAGCAATGTGGGAGCCAACCTACTCAAACCAAGTCCATGCATTCACTTCCGTTTTTACTCATGGCACGCTGCGCACGTTAAATGACTCTGAACAATTCTGGCAGATAGTATACATAGTTTTTCCTTAAAGTGCAATACTCATATGGTGATAGTGTTTGTTATGTACATACATGTCCTTTCTTTGTATTTTTGGCAGGACTTCCATATTCTCCCAGGTGCCTTGAACCTTGTTTTGTCAACTTGGTGCAGTTTATTCCAGGGTTTCTGGTACCAAAAACCAGAGTCAACATTTTTTAACACTACTACGCAGGGCGGCTCCAGAATCGGTAAAGCAGGTGCGAAAGGAAAAGTATATACTGCGAGTTATCGGACACCCCTTATACAGTCATATTGTTGTATCAAGTGGGCCCCAGGTAAATATGAATCCCCTAGCTACAAGACATGTGGAAGAAGTTATGTGTACAGTTGAATGTGTTGGTTGATAACACATGATTTTTAACTACTCTGCTTTTCGCCCTTGTTTTTTTTGCGATTCTGGAGCCGCCCCTGCTACTCATTTATCATCTACTGACTCGGTTATGGGGTACTGTACTAGAGGAGGCAGTGCAGAAATAGAATCGCTACTTCCAGAAGATGGTCAGCTAGTGCCCTTAAAGGAAATATGTCAAGATTTTGTCAAGCCCAGTTTGTGACTACATTCATAAAATTAATGTAAGATGTACATCACGAATTCCCGACAAAAAATAATCCAATTTGCTGAAAATTTACAAAATAGAGGCATTTTAATTTTTGTTTTTTTGGACATTACGAAGAAAACGGGCCGGATTTTTCGCCAACGGCTTCATGATCAAAAGCGCCCAATGTGACGTAAAAGTGATGACCAAAACTTAGTGTTGACTCGAATGTTATTGCTGACACTGTAATATTGATGGATTAATGAAAGATATAATAAAAGTAGAAAAAAAAAGTTACAGAAGGACATATTTTGTTTCAATTTCGTTGGTGTTTAAGTATATGAAGGGGCAACACTTGCGATATGATGGTCACAACGACGTAAAGTATGGATGGTCATCAACTCTTTGACGTCACCATTTGCCTGCGATGTGGATTTGTCGGAATCGTTTTCGAGTAAATTGGGCGGGAAATTAAAAGGGCAGCAAATACTCAACAAATGTGGACAATTTTCAAAATTATTTTGATTTATAGGTCAATCTACGTACTTAAGTTTCAATCTGTAACCAAAATTTTCCAAATATTCAGAATCTGACAGATTTCCTTTATATGACGTACGAACCGGTAAGCAACTCTACATTCCGAGACAATCTGTTTTAGAGTTAGGTATGTGGAGGGTATCACTCACTTTAAACAAAATGGCTCAGCTACGTGGGCACTCAGTGTCCAGAATTATGTGTGTTTTATCTTAAGATGTATAATGGGAACTAATTTGGTAAGGCACTGGTCTTGTATAATGGGAGGCATACACTTTATAAATGATTTGACAAGCGTTTCTTCAAAACTCATTGCATGCATTTTGTGGCCATCATAAATTCCATGTGATTTTAATGTCATGATTACACAGAAAGATGGCACAACCAGAATTAGCCAACTCAATTCCTATTGCACTATGACTTGCCAATTGAGGCTTTGATAAAGGTTGGAAAAGTCCCTTATGATCCCAGCCTATAGTATCCCCTGGGGTATTCTAACCATAAGTGTATAGGGTAATACATTGCAAGGGGATTTGTATGCGGAAGAAAAGAAAATGACCTCTGACAAGAAAGCAGTCCATGACCAGGCCACTGTTGCATTCCTTTAGTCCCTGTGGTAGGCTGTGGTTAATATATCCCTTTGCATACCTCTGCAACTATCAAGGATAATACTGGGCACATCAAAATGTATGTCAGGTTATTCCTGTAGAAGAGATGTCCCCAAGCGCAGAAATCTACTATAATGTTTTAGGTCAACAGCACATATTTTTCTTATAAATTGTGCAGTACGGCTTCTTTTTATCTGTTAATTTTTCAAATGTAACTTTATAACAACCACAACAAACATGATTTAGACATGGGCAGGACCAGCTCTTGACAGTCAAGTGAACTCCCACATACCTACCTCCAAAACAGAAGGTCCTAGAAGGGAGTTGTTAAATACACTTACCGTGTTACAAACAATGCCGACCAGTTCCAAGACTGGATAAAAGATTAGGAATATTGCATTAAGACTAATCACAAAAATACTCATGCTTTGGGATTACTGGTGGAATTATTGAGCTGATCTTATATACTCCAGTTTCAATTGAAAGGCAGTCAAGCAGGGTATGTGTGAACCTAGGTTTTCTCCCTTAGTGAGATGTTATTATGGCAGCAAAGTGGTTTATAAAAAAATGGTTTACTTGCTTTATAATTATATAATATTACAATATATGACTTCATGTGCTTTAAAGTGATTTTTAGGGAAAATGCGAAATGAATTGCAAATTCTACATCTTGCACATGATGTGAGGGATACTTGCAATACCCATCAATGAGGTCAATAGCCAGGCAGTTGTTTACTTGCTACATTTAACACAAAGTTG
The DNA here is from genome assembly GCA_023653785.1 of Ophioderma brevispina. Taxonomy (NCBI): domain Eukaryota; kingdom Metazoa; phylum Echinodermata; class Ophiuroidea; order Amphilepidida; family Ophiodermatidae; genus Ophioderma; species Ophioderma brevispina. The sequence continues at coordinate 27,267 of JAMKCH010006812.1, read as the reverse complement.
GTGGTGCTTAAATGTACACTGCTCCTCTATGTACAGTACAAGAACCATAGGTCAGTAGATGATAAATGAGTGAAGTGTTAAAGATAATGTGAACCTCTGGTTCACTCATGGTTCTGGTTACCAGAACTAAGTCCATTGAGGCTGCTAACTGCATCGGGTGGTTGCACAATACTTAATTCTTTCCGTATTTTGGTTATCTTGGCCTTTGCTTTCTAGACCCCAATGGAAATAGTTTGGATTAAATGCTTTGGGGTTTATCCTTGGTCTCATTCTGCGTCATTTTTTAAAAATCAAAATCCACTGCATAGTGCAAATTTTTCAATAAATGTACTTTTTGGAGACATTCAGTAACAGTATTCTGTCACACATCCTTCAACATACAAATTTATTCCTTTGGGCTGCCCAAATTCACAGGTGGTGGCACACTACAAAATTCTTTCCGATTTTTGGTGCGGTATGTACTGAAAATAAGGATTGTTATATTATTTTAGAGTTAGGCTTCACCTGTATAGGAGGGTCATTTTGGGTCATAGTTTCAGATCACTCGAACACAGCTGAATAATGACTTTAATGATGCTTATCCCATTTTGAATGAAAAAAATTAAAAAGTGCGGAAAACCAGGGTGCCCCAAAGAAAACTCCAAAATGGCGCAAATTGCCCAAAAATTCATATTTTTTACCATAACTTGCTAATTTTTGTTTAATCACTTTATTTTGTGGCACTACCCATGTTGGCCTACAAGGACTCATCTATGCAAAACTTATCTCACCATGCCTTTTCGTTTCTCGATATACCCAGTTTTCGCTTAAATGGGACCGCGGGGCGCTTTCCAAAAAGTACATTATAAATATCAAAAGTTTTAAATTTAACGGGGGCCATCATCAGAATTGTTGAGTCATCATTTTGAGATTAGAGCTATGTAACACTTACCATTGTCCTGCGGCATTCAATTTAAAAGTTGATTGAAAACACTTCATGGAATATACAGAGGGTCAACAAATTTTTTACATGTGGGGTCAATGGAGGGCATTTTAATGACATTAAAAAGCCTACCGTGTTAAAAACCGCAAACACCAAGGCAGTCAAATTTTCACCAAAGTGTTCCAATAAAAACCTCTTAAACTTTTTGAATGTGAAAATCGCCGTATCAATCGGATGCGATTTTTGGGAAAGCGCCCTCAGAGCTCAATGTAAGCAAAAAAGGCATTTTCAAGAAAACAAAAGGCATGGTGAATGAACTTGCATAGCATGATTCCTAAATACCAAAAAACATGGGTATTGCAACCAAAAATTACTGTCAATGAACAAAAACATATTGAGTTCTGGTCAAAAATAAATTTTGACAATTGGCGGCCATTTTGGATTTTTCGTGGGGAACTGTTTTCGCAATTTTTCAATTTTTTTTTTTAAAGTGGGATCCGGGTGATTAAAGTCATCAAAGGAGCCTGTGTTCGAAGTGATTGAAACATGACCTTCTATAGCCCACCTTACTATTGTAGTTAATTTAAGTGTTGTTTTATATTGTATTACAGAATACCAATGGTAATAGAGGACTTTCCACCGTGATGAACATTTCATTATGGGTGTACTAGCATCTAAAAATAGACGCTCCGTAACGAAAATATCATTCCGATAAAAGAATGCTTCTGATTTGCTTGTATATTTTGGCAGGCCATGAAAAAGTGGGGACATTTTTAAACCTTAAAAAAAGAAAAATTTTGGTAATTTGGAGGGGATTGTCCTTTTATCATTTTTAGGGTATAATAACTTTGACACTCTGTAGACAGAATAGAGAGATAAAACCACACAGTTGTTAACAGTTTCCCAAGCTGTTTTTGAGATATAACAAGAAAGTCAATATCAGGCTTTTTTTACCAAAGTGACCACTGTGGCTTTACAAAGGATTTGAGCTTTATAACTTACACCTAACCCCGAAAAGTTTGGTTACACCACTGCCTTTAGGGAATTAGTATTCAAATAAAAAATTGATTCCACTTTTTTACAGGATAGCAAATAGATAACTCCTAACAGCTAATTACTAACATTCCCCAAGTTGCAGCGACCCAGCACCATGTTTCTCTCAGGGCGTTCTGGAGCGGGGTCGACACGCCTTGCGTGGGGACAGCCACCGGCGGTGGCGCTCTTCTTCGGACAGATCAAGCCAAGAGTTCCACCCCTGCAGTAGTATCATGAGGCTACCGGCTAGTAGCTGAATCAACATGGAGAGGGGATATGGGGACTGCCGACACAAGGACCCCTGTGCGAAGGGAATCTGAATACACAGGGATGTGTGAGTATTGCCGGGAAACAAATAGTTGTACCATGTTGAACCTAGCTAGTTGCAGCTTAAAGGTGCCACAAGAGATTTCACCATCAGGGGGTTTGGTCCCTAAAAAAGAAGTAAGATTTTTGCTCTGATTGTAAAAACACAATTGAAAGGATTAAGCTGAAAGTTTCTTTGGATACAAAAAATTGGAAATTTCTAATTCCTATAGGAGCAAATACGGAAATTCAATCCTGTGTTTTCATTCGAAATATAGCAAATCCAAATCACTGTTTTCTTCTTTAAAGTCATTCTGTAGCCAAAAAAAAGGTAGAAATTATTGAGTGTCTTATCTATATGAAATTACTATTATTGGACAAAATATTGGGTGCCTCATAACTCTCTCGTTGCACCTTTAAAGGCTGATTCAGAGATTTTTCAATGTAATTTTTGTGTATTTATTGAAAATAGTCCAAACTAGAACTAAAGATAGTAAACTAAAATGCCCAATTCCCAAGTTTAAGAGTATGAGACGGGGGGGGAGGGATAGAATCTCTTCCCCCCATGTCCCCCTCCCGTCATTCAACTCCTCGTTCCTCTTCTTTAAGTAAACATTTGTGTGGTATACAGTGCTATAGGATACTGTGTATATTTAAATTCCCGGATCCGGAAAGTTATAACAAAATTACAACGTAGTGATTTTCAATGAAGGACTCTAATTTGAGCTTAGATATTTAACACCGTGTTTATATATGGACAAGCATACGTTTCAAAATACATAATTTGTTGAAATGAGGGCGCCCTCCCTCGGGAAATTTCTGAGTCGGCCTTTAAGCCATTAGAATATTAGGACTAGAGAGGCAAAAACTTCTTTGACACACGTAATGCAACTGCAAGTAATGTTTTTGGAAACTTAATGGAATAAGTCACATGGTTAATTCCGAATTCATAAGTGTGTCGAAAGAAGTGGGGCGCGGCACTCCCATCTTGGAAGTGACGCGTCTCTATTAAGACCCCCTTTTTCTCGGGGCCTCATTGTCACCCAAAGCCCATTTTTTTTTAAAAATTTCCCACAAAGCCCCATATTTTGTGACATTTTACCATTGTCACCCATAGACCCGTATTTGAGATTTTCACCTCAAGGACCTATTTTTTAGAAAATTTGAAAAATCTCACCAAAGACCCCCTTTTGTGTCGCCTGAACGAATGTTCTGAGGCCACAATAGGTTTGTTCGCCTGAACGAATGTTCATAGGGGCAAATATAGTTGTGTGCTGAACGAATGTTCATGGAGGCACTAGTCCAAATTTCGTGTGGTGTACGTCGTCCGTATGACTCGGGTTAACCTTTTTTTAAAAAGCTCTGGAGCTAAACGCTATCCCCGATTACTTCAAACTTATAGGATGATCGAGTGAGGTTGCCGCAATATTTGTCTGTAGCTTTTGGTGCATTATTTTGGCATATCATGAATTTTAATTAGCTATTTGCATATTTCAGACATCCGGTTAACCTTTTTAAAAATGATGGAGGCTAAACGCATCCCCGATTACTTCAAAAGTGATGGATGATAGAAGTGAGGTGCCGCCAATATATGAATGTAGCTTTTGGCTGCATTATTAGCCTATTCATAATTTTAATTAGCTTATTTGATTATTTTTTAAGGCATTTCGAGTTAACCTTTTTAAATGCTTGCTGGCTCTAAATGCTAATCCCAATTTACTTCACCACTTGTAGGGTGATAAAGTGAGGTGCCGCAGTATTATGTGTAGCTTTGGCTGCATTATTTGCCTATTCATACTTTTAATTAGCTTATTTGCAATTTCTCAGAGATTTCGGTGAAACCTTTTTTTTAAATTATCTGCTGGCTAAATGCTAAACCCGATTTACTTCACACTGGGGAGGGTGATAGAGTGTGCCACAATATTATGTGTAGCTTTTAATTTAATTAGCTTATTTGGTATTTCAGACATCATTGGTTAACCTTTTTAAAAATGCTCTGGAGGCCTAACCGCTTATCCCGATTTATAACGTGATAGATGTAGAGTGATAAAGGAGGTGCCGCAATAGTATGTAGCTTTTGGCTGCATTATTGCATATCATGAATTTTTAAATTCGCTATTTGCAATTTCAGAGATTTCGGTTAACCTTTTTGAAAGGCTCTGCTGGCTCTAAATTTGCTAATCCCAATTTACTTCACACTTGGGAGGGTGATAAAGTGAGGTGCCGCAAAATTATGTGTAGCTTTTGGCGGCGTTATTTGTATATTAGAGAATATTAATTAGCTTCTTTTGGCCAGTCAAAATGACAACCCTTTCCTGCAAGGCTTGTGTGCAAGTTTTATCTGGAGTTCCGTAAGGCTATTAATAATGAAACTTGGTGGAAGGAAAAGAGGGTTTAAAGAGTTATCGACGTGATTTGATGTTGGCATATTTCAGGCGAATTACTATGCAAATGAGCTATGCAAAAATCAGCGTAATCGCTATATGCAAAATTCCTTCACTGCACGAAAAACCATTAGGTGCGTATCTTCTTGCCATTTGAAAGTTCCTGATACATGCGGCTTGGTATGCAAATGAGCTAAGTAAATATGCATAATTGCTGTATCGCGAAAATGGTACATCAGAATGCAAAATTCCTGCTAATGAAAAACTACTATACATACACTTGACTGTGTGAATCATGGGGGGGAGGAGTGAGTGTTGGGTAGGGGGCGAGGTGGGGTGAGTCGGAGGGGATGGGGTGTGTCAGAGGGGTCGGTGAGGTGTGCATCTGGGTGGGGTCGGGATGGTGGCATCGGGGAAAGGGTGGAGTTGCGTTCGGCGAGTGGGGCGGGTTGGTAACCTCATGTGACCTTGGTGATTAATGGGACCTTTTGACACCATGGACCTTGGGACCTCCGTCACTTTAGCCCATTCACAAAATTGGTGTGGAAGGGGAGGGGGGGGCGGTGGGGGTGGGTTGTGTTGTCAGGGAGGGCAAGGGTCGGGGTGTGTCGGGGAAGGGTGGGGTGAGTCGGGGGGAGGGTTGAAGGGTGAGGGTGAGTCGGGGAGAATGGGGGGAATGGGGCGGGGTGGGGGTGACCTGTTGGTGACCCCATGTGACCTTTTAACCCCATGGACCTTGTGACCCCATGGACCTGGTGAACCCCACGTGACCTTGGTGGACCCCCGTGATCGTTGTGACAATGCAACCTTGTGTGATCCCTGTGGCCTTGGGACCCCATGACCTGGTTGACCCCATGTGACCTTGGTGACCCCATGTGACAGTGGTGCCCATGCTGGACCTTTGTGATCCCAGGTGACCTTGTGATCCCAGGTGACTTTGTGATCCAGTCAGCTTGGTGACCTCATGTCACCTTGGTGACCTATGTCACCTTGGGACCCATTCACAAACTGCGCGGAAGACACAATAGCGGTCCAACGGCCTGTGATGGGCATTTTCAATACATTTCGGGTTTACACTTTTTTTTTTAAATGCTCTGGGAATAAACACTAGGCCCGATGTACTTAAAACTGTAATTTTGCATGACACTGTTCTCCAGTGCATTGTTCTATTTCTAATCATCATTTGCCACACTTCATCATTAAAGCAAGTGAGCGCGCAAACCAGGCGACACTTGTGGTTCGAGAACCGCCTTGTTTGCGAAAAATTTGCAAATTTGTATTGTTTTTATGTTTTTTCTTACTTTTTTGGCATTTTGCTTGTCTCTCTCCCAAGCCCCTAGTTTTCCCCCCGTAGCGAAAGAAAAAATAAGCGATTTTTGGCACAAATTTGGCAATTTGGGGCAAAAAAAAATCACACAACTTTGGCAAAAATCAGCGATTTTTACTTTTTCATTTTTTTTTTTTTTTTTTGTTTTTTTTTTTTTTTTTTTTTTTTTTTTTTTTTTTGGCCAAAATTGGTTTTAGGATCTCCAAATATTTGATTACTTTCCCACCCACCCAGAATTTCACTTCCCCCCAAAAAAAATCACTTCCCCCCCCCCCCCCCAGCAAAAGGTCTGGCGCCGCCGCTACTGCCAAAGACCCGTTATTTTGGGGAGTTTTCGGTCACTGAAATGCCATAGGGTTGGAAAGCGCGATCCTTACCATCATATCCCATTTCATATGTTGAGAATAAAAAAAAATAGAGGGACAGAATCAAATACCCCAAAAATAGGGAGTGTTATGGTTGACAAATTTGCCAAAATTTTCCAAACATGGGCTTTTTTTGAAAATTTTGCAAAAATTTCACCCAAAATGGAGGTCTTTTGGAAAAAATTTTCCCTCAAATAGGGTCTTTTGGGTGACATTGGTTAAAATTTTAAAAATTACGGGTCTTTGGGTGACCTTTTCAATATATGGGGTCTTTGGGTGATATTTTCAAAAGATAGTGTCTTTGGGTGCAGTTGATGCTGAAAATGGAGGGTCAGGATTAACACCCATTTACACTACTCACGCTTAGAGTTGCCATAGCCGGCTTTCAATAACCCAATATGCAGATTAAGAAGAGATTTTGAATTTTGTGAACTCAAGGGTGTACAGACGACAAAAGAATGGGAAAGGTTTTGGGCCCCAGATACCAGGTAATCCAGATCCATCTGACGTCCACTGGGCTGTGCATATTGTCTAGATATAAAACTCGCTAGGTCTTGGGTTTTGTGTTTGTAGGGAATGTCCCGGTGAGATCATGTGTTGCAGATACAATGAAGATTCCACTCTGTTGGCACTTGGCTTTGTGGATGGAAGCATCAGGGTAAGCAGGGTTGTATGCAGGATTTGTTTTGGGGTGCGAGACTTAAAAAATTCACCAGATTACACTTAATGTACACTTAAGTTGTAGCAGATATTAAAAGATTAAAAGTAAAAGTACAATAATCCAATCCCATTCCTCAAAGTAATTATAGCAATCAAGGCATCCCAATGCATTGGGCCCTGATTTTGTTTGTGATTTTTACCGCCACATTGTTTTATGAATGCTAAAATTACAACCTGGGCTTATACCCGAGTGTATGCTAGCTCCTGTATTTTCTTTAAAAATTGGGGGTGGGCATATACCCGAAGGTGGGCTTATACCCGAGTGGTTACGGCAAAAGTGATTGTATGACATTTCAAGATAAAATTACAATGCCGTCTGCTACTTGAGCAAGGTTACAAGCAGGGCAGCAAAAGATGCTTGTGTGACCAATACAGATGAATTTTGCTAAAACCCAAGTTGCTGCATTGGTCATAGTTGAATGGTTAAAAAAATATTAAGTGTGCAATAGCACTAAGAACAGGAACTGCAGAATGGTAGTAATTATAATATTTTATGTCATGTGGGGTTCTAATTACTGAACTGCCCAGAATTGATTAAGGTTGTACATGGAAACATCTTTAAAAGGTAAAACCTGTTTCATTCGTTTGCAGGTGTATTCAGCAGAAAATGGTGCAGCACTACACACCTTCACCGATGACGAGACACTCGAACAACACTTGCCTTGTACTAGCGTCACATTCAGACCATTCCATCAGGGTGATAGGTCGCAGAATTTGCTGCTAGCTACATGTAAGTACACAAGAATCAGCAGTGTTGCCAAATGCCAAGAAACTGTCAACAAGGTATGGACATGCCACCCTAACAGCAATAGTGAATTCAAATCGGCATCAACACCCGATGTGACCAGGGGTCCGTTCACAAAACTCAGTCTTAAATCTATGTGCATATACTGTGTCATTCCTGAGTGGACTAATTTGTCCAAAGCACTGTATAACTGGTATGAAAAGGTCTGTTATGTAGGACATATGCATGAGTTTGTATACACGTAGTGTTACGCACAAGTTTGGTGAACGGGTCCCCGATTGCTAATTCTTTCAAAAGACGTAAAGGTGTAACGAGAGATTTCACATATTAGGTGTACCTTAAAAAATCGAAAGTACTGATTTTTGCCCTAATGTAAAGCTTTCCATCAAAAAATATCCTCATCTGAAAGGATTAAGCTGAGAAATGTTTCTTTGGTACAAAAAATGTGAAATTTCTAATTTCGTATAGGAGCAAATACGAAATTTAGCCTATGTTTTTACATTGAAATATTAGCAAAACAAAATCACATGTTTTCTGTCTTTTGAGACATTTCTGTAGCCAAATACAAGGTAAGAAATCTATTGAGTGTCTAATCTATACGAAAATTACTATTATGACACAATATTTGGGTGCCTCAAAATCTCTCGTTGCACCTTTAACGGTAAGAGTGTGCTTTTATGCATATTGGCCGGTTACTGACAAAGAATTGACTAAAGACTATCTGGTCACAAATATTTAAATCTAAGTGACTGTTATTAGAAATTACACTGAAATTTGCAGGGGGTTAATCCACTTACCCCAATGGATTTTGAAAATCATAATTTATTCCAATATTATCATGATATTACTGTAAGATTTATTGAATGAAGGTTTAAAGTCTGACTCAGAGATTTCAAAATATAAGGTTTAAAGTCTGACTCAGAGATTTCAAAATATAATTTTTTTGTGTAAAAAATAAAAAAAGGCATCTAGAACTAAAGATAGTAAGGCAAAATGCACAATTCCAAAGTTTGAGATGAATCGGAGTTTTCGTTTTGATGCTATAAACATTTGTATAGTATTACCTCCAACAAAGTTGTGATTTTCTATATGAAGGACTTCAATTTGAGCTTAGCTATTTCACACAGTGATTATTCTATTTTATCCATTTTATACATTACGAAATGATCCAATAGTGCATTTTTTGTGCTCTAAAATGCCTCGAGACACCCCTTATGCCACATTAAAAATTTTGGTGCGCCCATGCCTAGTAGCGGTCCCACGCTAGCATCGGTACGCCCATCTCTATCGCCACTGGCATCCATGATCCTTTGCTCTTTTTTGTGTCTCAGTTCGGGGCACCATGTTGAATTTTTATTGGGATATTTATACATAATTTTCCCCATTATCGCCTATTTATTGGAGCCATATTTATATATATCGCATCTGGCGGATGTTTTTTACAACTACTGTTCATCGGAGCTTTGGTGGATGACGTGCTGATGATGATTGTGAAGATTTTTCAAGATTCGAATTCGGAGGATCAGAATTCGGAAGATCAGAATTCGGAAGATCAGAATTCGGAAGATGTTGATATAAGTATTATGTATTATCCCTTCACATGGTTGCCCCGCGAGCCTCAGGCCGTTTTTCGCGTCACTCGTACTGCGGGTATTAAGTGGGCGTATTCCTTGGCCAGGTTTAGCTCCCCCCTTTGTAAGTCCACAATTTGACAGCCAGGGCATGTTGGGGACATGTCCCTGTCTCGTGTCTGCTCCCTTGCATTAATTTTATTTTCTCTTTCGCCCTTGTTATAGCCTCACGGTGCAACCATGTCATCTGTGTTTCTCAGTGTATTTCCAGCTCGTGCCGATGGATCTCTAATTCTTCTCAAGATTTCCGGGGGAGGGGGTGCCCTGCGTCTGTCTTGTCTCGTCGGTCTTGTCTCCTTGGACTTATCCTATCCAGGTTCTCGGCATGGTTAATTACTGTATATCACTCCCTTGCAGTTCTTCTTACTTTTGTTGTTGAGAAAGATTTCCTACCGTGCCACTCCGCAATGTGTGAGTGTAGAGTTCCTTCTAGACAAGACAAGAACCCTCATGAACTCTGTGGGTGAAGTGCGTTATTGTTCAAGAGAAGGACCCTGGATATATTACACTAGTATGGTCAGATTGGAAATCCAGAAGTCTTTGGCCGAATTATATGTGTATGTTGTCATGTTGTTTTAAGTTGGGCACCTAAAAAGGGGGGGATTTGTTGCAATTCTTAGTTCCCAAAACTTGTTTACATGCTTTAGTTTGTTCTTTATATGAGAACAGAGCTTGTTTTGTAGTATTTTTTTCCTTGACAGGGCCTTCCAATTTTCTTCTGATGCAAAAAAATATGATTTAGTTTGTACTAATTACTGTAACTCGATAAAGCGTAAAAAGTCATGGTGGATCAGTGGCGGAGGAGCAATGTGGGCGGAGGAAACAATGCACAGTGGGTCTACTTCAACAAAGCATAAGTAGGTTCAAATATCAAGGCAGGTTTAGGTTGTGATCCTCTTTTACTTCATAAACGAAAAATCCTAGAAAACAACAAATGTTTGCGACAATCTGAAAAAGCGCCCTGTGCTCCATTGTGATCAAAAAGGCATTTTCACGAAAACGCTTTGTCGAATTCTCTTCTAACTTTCTTAATTGGATTGCTTTGCTGATTTTACATCTATAACACATCTCATCATGAAAATATGTTGGGTCTATTCTACAGATATAGGGCGAAATATAAGAAAGCTTCCATTGAATTTTTGCACCACCCTGTATCGTGTAATGGAAGTATTTGCCCGATAAAAGTTGTACATGGCTTGGTTGGCAATTTTGTTAATTATATTAAACAATGCCAACTATTTGTATACTCACTATTGTTAGGGGGTGACAACGCCCATAAACTGAATACCTTTTCTACTTATTTTGCTTGTTACACCCAAACAAAAACCCTTTAGATTTTGAAGTCAACCCCTGTAATGAAGTGAATCCAATTGTATTGTTTCTTAACTCTGCATAGTATATGCTCTCAGAATATAGTACTTATATGGGTAAAGTGTACAGTTAAACGTTATAGCATCAAACAGGTAAAATCATGTAGTTTGCCTAAAAAATGCACATGCACCATTGGGTCCCAACTTAAAAAAAAAACCTGACCAATAGAGAGAAGACAGGACGATTTAAGGCCAAGGCTAAACAGTTCCATCTCCGTCCAGGGCACCTCCCTCCAGGTCACGACCTGTCGAAGACCTACCCAACTATTTTCTCCCATCCTATATCTACCTTTGATTATAGTCCCCTCCCGCGATACTGTTCCGTGGTTGCAGAGGCACATAACATTTTAATAGGGGCAAAGTTCGCCCACCACTCCACTTCTTTTGAAAGATAAAGGGCCTATGATTGATTTGAATCAGAGTGGATTAACTGAAATACTTTCGACTGGCTAATCTATCACTCCTTCCATTCATATGGAAGTGGAAGATATCAACGTTTTATTAAGTCCGACCCCGCTCGTTACAAGTGAAAGTAATCAACCATGGGCTTTCATTGTACCGTGGTACCGTAAGACCGCGGCTCACGGCTTCTACACTTGAGTTATCCAGCTGCTAATCAATGTAATTCAACTTTGAGCTACTTGGCCCTCGGTCCTATGATGATTCTCAATACGTGAGCAGTCGGGCTGTCCCATATCTCCCGTAGAGTAATAGATTATAAGCCGCTATCCTCACCTGGCATCCGTGGTGATGCAAATGATTGTAGGTCCTGATTTAAAGCAAACGTGGGTAGCAGTCCATATATCCCACGCCCATTGTTAAGAACCTCCTTATGTTTGACGAGAATGGACAACGGTACCGGTGGAACCCGTAAGACCGGAGGTTTTTTCGTGGTGGCTCGATAGCATTGTGTGATGTTATAGAATTAATTATGAGTCTGTTTACTACTTGACGACCATGTTCACGTCCCGTTGTTTAACTCGGTTCTATATTACTGCAAGAACCACCATGTTTACTGTTAATTTTACGACGGGTCATGAGTTTAGTTATGTATACAAGGAAATAGTCTTTGTACAGTGATAGTGGAGTCAGATATTCTTTCAACACGCGTCAGAGCTTCTCCTCCCGGCGACCGAGGAAAATTAGAGTTGTCGAGCAGAGTGTTTTTATTCAAGAAGAGAAAATTCTCTTACTCACTTCCGCTCTTTTCATGAGTACAGTTGTTTACAGTCCGCCTGTCCGTCTTCCTAACCGATCGCCGGGCCGTTACCGTGGTTCTTCTGTTGAAAGTGCTTCTAGCTACGTTCTTTCCGTCGCTCTTACCCGTCGGGGGGCCGTCACCGTGGTTTCTACCGGATGTAAACGCTTCTACCAACCGTTCTTTTATCTAGTCAACCATCGGGACGTTGTCAGCCGTCCTCGTACTTTCAGAAATGTTCCTCCCTCCCCGTTCACTCATCTCCTACCAGAAAGGTGAAGATTCCTCTAGACGCCGCTCGACTTCCAATAGGTTGTATTTTTTATTATGCAGTCTTCGGAGAGATATCCCTGTGATAGTAGTTGGCGTCCTCCGTACAGAGATACTTCTATGGTTAAGAATTCTTTCGCCACTCCGCTAGATGGTCTCCCCTTCGAGTACCAAGAAAAGACATGAAGATTCTCCTAGCCATCTTTATGAAAGTTTTAAGAGGCTCTCCTTCGGATATTTCTTCACGTCGGGGATCCAAGTTCGATGATCAGAAGTGATATTTCTGATCAAGCAATAGTGATGACTTTTTCAATATCTTTATACTAAAGATCCGATCCGATTATGTTATTAGAAGGCAGTTTCTACTCCGCCGGAAACGTTCCTCTGGCAACAATTACATAGCCTCTTTTAGTGACTCTTTTAATAAAGTGCAGGTTGATGAATGGTCATGATTTTCGACATCAAGACGTATATGCTGATGGATTTCTTTTCTTTCAGTGTAGTGTTAAGAAATCTATAGCTTGGGGTAAAGTTATGTCTGCCTCCCAGGATTATGTTATGCAACGATATCTTTAGAAGTACCTATTCACTGTATCCGTAAGTGGTTTAATCTTCTCATGACTCATTTTCTTATATTCTCAACACTAGGAGCCTACATCAGGGACCGCTCCTCTTCCTATTGCAGTTCAAGCTGATATTTCTAGACTACTCAACCACTATTGGCTAATGCTACTCCACTCATTGCACTTTCTAGTCGAAGTACTACCAGTTTAGAGCGCACTGGTGAAAGTTGGGTAAAGATTCTGATTTGATAGAGGATACCAAACTGTGTAAGATTTCCCAGATTTGTGGAGCGCCTTATTCCGATGTCGGCTCTTCTTGAAGTACCTATTTCCTAATGTTGCTGTGCCTGGCTCGTCGGCTGTTTTGGTTCATCGAGGTTTGAAATGTGATTCGACTATTCTTCAAGATACTAAGTCTACTGTTTTTGCTTCAGCTGCTAAGCATTACATGAAACAGTTGGTGAAGCCTCTTATTCTTGTGCTGATCTAGACAGTCTATTGATGAGTTCAGAAGTCTATTTGGAAAAGTTATCAAAAGACTCCCCTTCTCAGATGGATTCCTGAGTCTTCCATACATGTGAGGAAGATTTCGAGTTCTTCAAAGTTCCTTTAGTTCCCACTCTTTGCTGGGATTAGATGAAGTCTGATGAGAAGACTTTACGTTAGCCGAGACCATGCCCATCAGCTGGAGTTGAAGATGGTTCTTCTTAGTATCATATGGAGTATATGGAGTAGATTCATTGAATGAATGTAAGATGGTAATCTTCGACATTTGGTACAGATTGCCCGTGATGGTTTGAGTACATCTAGTGTAGCCTTACTGTCTCTAAGTCATCTTATGAGCAGTTTGTTGGAGCCTCTTGTGGAGCTGTCTTAAGAAGCTATTGAGAGATGTTCGTTTACTATGACAGATCTTCATCAAGTTCCTGCAGAGCTTTTTCAAAGATTGCTCTCGGAAGACAGAATGCTGTTAAAAAAAAAAAAAAAAAAAATCAAAGTTCCTTTGGTTCCCACTCTTTGCTGGGATTAGATGAAGTCTGATGAGAAGACTTTACGTTAGCCGAGACCATGCCCATCAGCTGGAGTTGAAGATGGTTCTTCTAGTATCATATGGAATATAGCCCATGGGGTAAATTCAAGCCGAGACCATGCCCATCAGCTGGAGTTGAAGATGGTTCTTCTTAGTATCATATGGAGTAAATGGAGTAGATTCATTGAATGAATGTAAGATGGTAATCTTCGACAATTGGTACATATTGCCCGTGATGGTTTGAGTACATCGAGTGTAGCCTTACTGTCTCTAAGTCATCTTATGAGCAGTTTGTTGGAGCCTCTTGTGGAGCTGTCTTAAGAAGCTATTGAGAGATGTTCGTTTACTATGACAGATCTTCATCAAGTTCCTGCAGAGCTTTTTCAAAGATTGCTCTCGGAAGACAGAATGCTGTTGATGCTTTGAACCTTACAGCCAAAGAGGTTCCCTTGAATTCTCCTGAGATAAGGATCTCTTTGGAGGTCAGTGATCTAGCTTAGCTTCTCAAGAAGAGGATCGTGTCAAGCTGTAGATCAAGCTGTCAAGAAATTAACCACTTGGAGTCGAAGGTTTCTTCAGACGTAAACCTTTTGATTATGGCTACCACAGAAGGGCTTCCACTTTTAATATATTCCTGCCATCAGAGGAAACAGAGGTTCCTTTCGGAAGTCGATTTACGACTATTAAGGCAGCAAATTCAACTATAGAGGTTCCAGACAGTATAGAAGTTATTCCTTCTACTCCAGTCTTAGAGGCGTCTGATGTGGCGCGAGTAAGTGAGGAAGGTTCAACTGATTCCTACCTACCTATGACCCCAGTGGGGGCGTCTAAAGCCTTTCTTCCCGGCGTAGCGGTCGATAACCTCAGATCATCGTGTTCTGCAGACTTTCTCAGAAGGTTACCATTCAGAGTTTACCACTCGTCCGACGATGAAAGTCAGATTTTGTTCTACTCCTATGCCAAAAGAGACTTCAAAGGCTATGATTCTAGAATGAAGTGAAGGAGTTATTTAGGAAAAAGGAAAATCTTTTTCCAATTATAAATCTATGGAAGGTTCTACTCTTCCTAGATCCGAAGGAAACAGGAGATCTCTAACCAATCTTCAACTTACACTCCCTGTTCAGATTTATTCGTCCGAGACTTTTCAAAATGAAAACTCATTCAGCTGTTATCTAGGAGTTGTATTAGGGCTGGTTCGGCACAACGTTAGACTTAAGGATTCTTACATCCTTGTTCCTGTTTTTCATCATAAACTATGGCTTCGCTTCCAATTCGACAACCAGTCTTAGAAAGACATTCGGTCTTTCTACTGCTCCCCTTACCTTTACAAGATTAGTAGAAACAGCGGCATAACATCTGAGAAGGAGGGGTATCCAGATATTCGTCTATTTTGACGACTGGTTGATTGTTGCACCAAACAAGTCTAGTCTGATAGTTAGTTTACATTGGTTATAAAGATGGTGAAGGAACTGGGTTCCATGACTAACTTAAAGATTTCTAACCTCTTCCCGAGTCTGAAGCTGGAGTTTCTTGGAGCAATCTTAGATCTGATGAAATTCAAAGCTTTTCCAACTGAAGAGAGAATTGCAGAATTTTTAGATTGCATCCTACTCATTAATATGAAGAGAAGTTCATCTCCAGCTCATCTATGGTTCTGCTACTTAGGATTGATGGCAAGCTTGGTAGACGTTCTACCCTTCTGCAGATTGTGGTCGGAACTTTTTCCAGCTACACCTTCGGAGTTTCTACTAAGACTACTGTCAGGACCTATATCACCAAGTCCTTTGAATACTAAGATTGTGAAGTATTTAAGATGGTTTAGCAACTCTAAGGTCCTTATGGTGGAAAGTAATTTCAAGAACTTCCACACCAAGTCATATTTACGACAAATTCTTCGAAGACAGGTTGGAAAGCATGCATGAGGTCCCACAAATTAAGGAGTGTGGTCGAATATTATAAGAAAGCTCCACTTATATGCACTAGAGTTGCTAATGCTATGTTACACTCTAAGGCGATTCAAGAGACGATATCTGGAAATGTTGAAAATCAGATCAGATTATTCACTATAGTTGCCTACATTAACCACCAAGGAGGAACACGGAAGAGTATCCTCATGTCACTGTGATTATCCGCCACCTCACTTGGTGCCAGAATCATTCAACTACCCTGAAGGCGGACTTCTCCCCTGGAGTTATCACTATTTCTGTAGACCGTCTTTTCCAGGGGAAAGTCATCCAATAATGATAGCTCTTACTCGGAATCTACTGTGAAGTGGCAGTCAAACACTCAGATTTACCAGATGATTTTCTAGATTACACATGGGCCCATAGTCGATCTGTTTTCAAGCATGACTATTTTCAAACTCCCCACATACTGAAAGTATGAAACATGTGTCTGTGGACGAGAAAGCTTGGTTGAGAGACTGCTTTATTATAAGTTGGGTCCAATCTGATTGCTAAATTTCTGGCAAATTTTCAGCAAAGTCATGCAGGATGCTGCTTAAGCCCTATTTGGTCATGTAAGGTTGGATTTTAAAGGCTGGTTCATTTATTAGAGGATCAATCCGAGACGGATTCCTGTAAGGCACACCTGCTGGTAAATAGAATATCGATAGAGTGACGCTTCAAGGATAAAATCTCTATATTGACTGTGTAGCCTGTTCTCAGCTACCTTCTAATATGCAAGGATTTTTGAGTAGAAGCTGCCTCCCTGGCATCGCAGATGCTAGAAGGAAGTCACCTCCATTAGCTACTATAGTATACTTCGACACTTCTACGAATAGTGAAGAAAAAAAAATCTGAATTCTAAGTTGATCCGCATGCAGCTTCTGCTGGCGACGTGACTAACTTCCTTACTTCTCTTCTTCAAGAAAACCTACAACCTTCAAATACTTGTCAGCCCTTTCTACGTTCCTACTACCATGACTATTCAATGTGATTAAGTAGATCACACCTCTTGGTTTTCATTAAGGGAATGGTGTATAAGTGGTTTCTACAACCTACATTAGAAAACTCCTTCTTCACGGGATCCTTTCATCAGGCCTTCATTTATGATGAGAAGAGGAGGCTCTGTTAATAACTCTTGTTTTCATTTAGGAGCTCAACACGTGGCTCATCAATTAATTACACTTCATAACAAAACACAACAGACCTTTCAAGTAATAATGAGCTCAATTTTTTGAGCTCCTGAAAGACGGCAACAGGAGAGCTGTAGGGCTCCGGAGCTATAAGCTCTCCTCAGAAATGAAGATGGTCTGAATCTTCCGTTAGTTCTTCGTATATGTCGCTGGGCGAGCCGTTTGAAAACCGTTGAGTAAGACTCACGTCTACTTAAAAGAAAGACTGCATTCCTCCATATGGCTACATCTACCAGACGATGTTCATAAATTCATGCGTTTCTTCTGACAAGAAGTATATGGGGATTCTCTGATCTCTCTTGTCACTCTACTTCTTTCAGCTGGATTTATAGCCAAAACACAGTCCCTCGATTTTTACCTCGGCCTACGTTGTTCCATAGGCTTCCTATCGTTACTGTGATCCTGAGAATAAACATCGTTGTCCAGTCGGATCACTTCGAGATTTTTAACCTTCCACTCTACCTTCTTAAGAAAATCTATGGATTCCCAATTCTGACCACTTTTTCAATCACTTACCTTAACCTGCATCAAAGCAAACATTATCACGCTTGGTCACTTTCCTCGATCATCTCTGCGCTTTTAAGTGAAAGCCTTGTCACAGGTCAGTAACATCGCCATAACCCCTCATGCTTATAAATTGGAAGTTAGGCAACATCTTGGTTTTTCACTTAGGAGTTAACATTAACAGTACGGCATTATGGAAGCAGTGGGATGGAGACGCATACAACGTTCCAGAATGCTTGTATGAAAGACGTCCTTACTAGTTATAAATTGTGTCCAAAACCATCCTGTCAGCAAGCAGCCTGAGTAGAGAGGTGCTAAGCATCATTACCATTATGCTCATAAGGTGAGGATGCCGGTTACTCACTGTATGTGCTTCGACATAGAGGTGCTATAATATTGCTATCATGATATATTATGATACAGTGGGGCAAAATTTATTTCAGCTCCATAGAATTCACATGGCGTGAAACCCCGTAGCAACTGAGACTTTCCGGCTCCACTTCCTCCCACCTAGTGACCAGGTGGCAGTCATGCACTAGTTGGATCATTTCGTAATGTATAAAATGGATAAAATAGAAACCCTCACCAAGATTGTGAATTGCTTCTATTTTTACATGTATACTTACGACTGATCCAACTAGGAACCTCATCCCGGAGGCCTTCCCCTCCCCCCGCAAGTGAGCCTTTGGGAAGGTACAAAAATGAGCAAAGGATCATTGGATGCCAGTGGCGATAGAGATGGGCGTAACGATGCTAGCATGGGACCGCTACTAGGCATGGGCCCACCGAAATTGGTAATGGTGGCATAAGGGGTGTCTTGAGGCATTTTAAAGAGCCCAAAAATCCTAGTTGGATCAGTTCGTACGTATACATGTATAAAATAGAACAATCTCAAATCTTGGTGAGTATAATATGATGGATAAGCATTATGGTATAGACAAAAATCACGATTTGTTGAAAAATAGGGCGCCCTCCTCTCCTCTGGAAATCTCTGAGTCAAGCCTTTAAGAGGTGATTGAATGACCAGGACCACGTACCCCAAGTAAATTTTCACAATAATATTTTGGTCCATTTATGATGCGATAGCTAAAAACTTGATTTTTCAGCCTATAGAGTGCTGTTTATAATTGTATTGGTCGACCCAAATGGGTCATGTTTTTCCTCCTTACATCCACAGCAACCACCTATTAGCTTTTAGATTTCACAGAGTATAAATAGTAGCTTTCTTAGACATCAACATTTTCACCACATCCAGTATAATCTGGAGATGAGGCTTTCAGTGATTATTGGACCAGCGTGAACCTTTTAAAAGGCCATGGTCCGATCACTAATAGCCTCGTCCCCAGAACCCCAGATTTTGGTCGGAATTTTGGTATCTGAAGAAAGCTACTATTATTCTCATTTACTCTGTGAAATCCTGGGGCTAAAGGATGTTTGGTGTGGAAGTTAAGAGTAAAAATGTGCCCCATTTTGGTCGACCAATATTAATTAACCTGTGAAGCTTAAAATCATGTTTTTAGCTCTTACATCAAAACAGATTGAAATATCAGCACGAAACTTTACAGAGGGGGTTTGGCGCAAAGTCCGTTCTATCAAGATTGAAAAAAAATATACTTAATTGGACCATCCCCTTTTAAATGCTGTTACAATACTTTGACCATGAATTTATTGCTTTCCATCTGTCTATAGATGCCAATGGTTTGGTCAAACTGTGGCACACCGGTTCCAGTAAGTGTATACATACCATCCACGAGCCAAGACAAACACTGACAGCAGCCTACGCCAAGAACGGCTCACTATTCATCACAGCAGGGTCCGATGAACAAATAAACATCTATGATGATACCACCAGGAAGCTCGTCAATACGTGCCAACCTAGGTAAGAAAGCTGTTCTGGAAGAGAGTTTCTATAATTAAAGATGTGTAAGTCAAATCAAGATTAAAGGGGCATTTCATGATACACAGCCTCATCCCCCGACTTACCCCAAAAAGTTGAGATTTTTATATCATATGAACCATTAGCCTAATTAGTAATGTGTGCCTAATTTTATGTACATGCATTTAGTCCTCTAATAAATTTACAAGTTTTTATTTCTTACCACAAACAGACAGAAATTATAGGACGGTGGCCTATGGGAACCTGAAATACAAACATTTCCTCATATCATCAAACCGCAAGATAAGAATTTTGGGAATAACATTTGATATCTAATGAACCATAAATGAAACAGGTGCTAGAATTATGAAATGCACCTTGGGCACTATATGTCTATCTATGGGCATGTAATCACTATTTTGATTAATCATTTGGAAGGTAGTATTGAGCAAATCTGTGATTCTCATATGTTGGTATGGTTTACACAGAGATATCTGAACCACTATTTTGATTGGTTAATCAGAGGGCTATCTCATATTGTGTCCTGTAATGAGCCAATCAGACAGATTGTTTCATAAGTAGTAGTGTAAAAGCTGTGCTTGAGCAGTGTTTCCATAAGATGACACCCTGATACGCTGACACTTTTGAATTTGGTGTATTTTTACAATAGGCAGTATATAATTTATTCCATTCTTGAGTGTGTCGGGGCGCCACCTTAGGGAAATGCCTCTGACCAGGTGCAAAATCTCCCTGCTACTGGCCTCGAACAGTTCTATGGTATTTGCTGGCTTGCAGTTTGATACTGCATATCTGAACCACATAGTGCATGTCCCCTTCTTTGGGAGACCAATTTCTGGTAACTTAATTTAAAAGTAGATAAGGACCCTGGCCTCTATTTTGATACCCTATTTGTTCCCAAGCCAGAAATAGTACCGAATAGTTTGAGGCCCATACCGAGATGATTTTGCACTGGGGCCTAAATAGGTATGGATCCTAATATATTTTGGGGCCCTTTCCCATTTTTGACAAGTTCCAATTTTCTAATTGCCCTTTCGAATTTTTGGCAAGTTAAAATTAATTACAGCAACTAATATTAGAAAGCACACGAATAAAACTTGAAGATTGCAACTGCACTGATTACAATAGTTGTAAAATATTTTCACTCACTCATCAACAGTCCGTATAACATTTTTGTAAAGTCATATGCCATAGATTTCTGAATTCCCTTCAAACCCGACCTTGAAGTTCCTAATATGACCTAGAGCTCCGGATTGGAACGGGAAGATTGATGCACCTGCAGGAAACTTGACGATGTATGCAAAAAGTACATATCGGATTTTGTATGGTTTGAAGTAAACCAAACATTTGCTTGGTTGCCATGGTAACCATGACATATGTAGTCTTAGTTGTCCTAGGCAACATTTTGTACTTTGAGGTTACTGAAATATCTGTGGACAAAGAGGAAACGTTAATTGTCCAGGTGTCAATTACATATTATGACTTGCATGTAGACTGATATAAATTTTTTAATTGATAGATGCGTTCATCTTCAAGTGATGCATTTCCTTGTCATCTCTTCCCCTCTATCTCTTTTTGGTTTCTCTCGTTTGCTCTCTTTTTCTTCCTAGATTATTGCAGTGATTGAATTTGACATAACATAAAATTAGGCACACATACAACACAGCAACATTATATGGTGGAGTCTGGCCCAATCGCTTCGAAAGAGAGATGGGCACTCCGTTCCTGTATACAGGTCCGGCCCCTTTACCTTTACTTTACAACACTTAGTCAGGCAGGTGAAACTGTACAAATACCCGTAGACGATTTTGATACATATAGGCAAGATGAACTGTCAATTAGGCACTAATTTTATGTAATATGACGCATAAATGATGTAGTGGTGAACACATAGTTAAAATCTAGGCTTATGAGCACAGTTTGTCCTTGGCTTTCAGGTAATCATCTTTCAGGTTTTAGATAATTACTGTTTAAATGTGTAAAACATTATTGTAATCTTTTGGAACATGCAATATAAATATTTAAAACAATTAAACTTCAGTGGCTTTGATCAAATATCAAATATAATTGTATTCCCACATTACTTTGTACCAATTTATAATTCCCTCAACACAATACACTGCCACATGTGGCAACAGGTCTATTAGGCAAACAACACGGCATCCACTTTACTGATTTGAGTGGCATATCCCGATTTCTTAAACCTCTCAGGAAACTGGACTAGAATTAGTCCAGATTCAATTTAGCGGTTTCATTGTTTTAGTGCAGTAAAGCTGAACCATTGCTAAAGCTAGGGAAACATAGGCAACTCTGGCCAGAACCTACCCTTGATTTCTAGACATAATGTCTCGCCTCTAGGCTGTGTTTCAATAGGACTGTAACTCGATATATTCTGGTCTGCCCACAAACGTGTGCTGGCTGCATGTCACAACAGGTCAATTTTTACCGCTAAAATCTGTGGTGTGCGAGGCCCAGGGAATTGCCTAGCACGGGTCCAGGCAAAGTTAAAGATCCCTGACTTACTGGGCCAGTGGTTCAGATGTAACAAAATATGTCAACCTGGCAACCTCTTTTAGGTAAGATGCAATAACAAGGCTATGGATTACCAATTATCCCTTGACAAGGAGCAATATTGCTCTTGCTTTTCTCAAAAGATCATGTCAGCTTTCTTGTTATAGTACACATTGTAAATCATAATGTCTTTCATTTGCAGCCCTTCAAGGAATGTGATGGATGGTCATCGTTATCGGGTGTTCTCAGTCAAGTTTCACCATGAACACCCTGATGAGTTCATATCAGGAGGATGGGATGACACAGTACACTTTTGGGATGTTAGGACAGAACATTCTATGAGGTCAGTGTACTGGATAATATTACTGTGACAATAATAATTGTTTATTTGGTTAACCTCCGGATTCTATCAAACCCGACCGACCCTAGAATAAACCTGCTGACCCAAACATTTTTATGCAAATTAGCAAATTTAAAAAAAAAAACTGCTGACCGTCACATGATTTTCATTTACAATCAAAATTGTTTTTCTGACAACCCAACTTCTGGTTCACTGATTTAGAAAATGCTGGATCAACTCATTTCATTTCAATACATAAGTTTTTTCTCCTGTATTGAAAGTAAATTGTATATTGGTTAATTATATCTATGGCCAGACACCCCTTTAAAGTGACAGGAGAGATTTTTTAGGATATTATTTCTCTCAATTTCACTGGATCGTTTGTAGACCACCGACCGAGAACGTTTGGAAGGTTTATTGGACAAACGGGTGCAAAACCGCTGACCGTCACTGATTTCATTTATTCAATCAAAATTGTTTTTCTGACAACCCACTTCTGGTTCACTGATTTATAAAATGCTGGATCAACTCATTTCATTTCAATAAATAAGTTTGATTTTTTTAATTTTACTTTTGTTTTGGAAATATTGTTAATTATATTGTCTATGCAGACACACCTTTAAAGTGACAGGAGGAGAATTTTTTAGGATAGGAATTCTCATTCTTGCAATTTTCATTCACGGGATCGTTGTAACCAGCCTACCGAAACGTTTGAAGGTTTAATTGGACAAACGGTGCAAAAGAAAACCGCAAACCCCCTTTTGTTATTGAACTTGCCTCCTACCGAATCGTCCCCATAGAAAACGCAGGCTTTACTTTCTGTCTTGCACGACAGAAACTCTAATCATCGTATTACATAAGATGGCGTATTCGTCTTAGTCACTCATGTGTGATCTAATACTTGGTAGCATTCCAAATATGTAAAAACCTAGTTCGAGAAAAATTGGGACCGCTTCTTTCTCTGTAAATCCTCCGCGTCTCTTTAATTTACCCCAATTTGCTCAAAACAATAATAAGCAGTCAGATCCTTTCAAGGTTTCCTGACCGATCAAATTCAATTTACCTCAGAATATGCTGCTGAGTCCTTTTTGTAGAGATCTGGGCATCACATATTAAATGTAGAATTAATATTATAATAGAGTAACTACAATGAGATCAACACAGGCAAATGAGAGAGATCGTGTAAATATCCAATATTATATGCACCTTTACAGCTTGCTCAAGTCAATTTCCCCCTTCTCCACCTTCTGTTTCCCCGGTGAAGGAAAACGAAGCACCTGCCAGGGACGTACAATTTAATAAAATTATTAATTGTATTTTGTGAACTAATCAAGGATCCTCCCACTTATAGCACAAAATATAACACGATCACCGTAAATACACAATAGTTAGTATAAAAGAGTTACGGAGACAAAATTAGATAACCATTCTAGCACCTAGGTCATTCGATCAATCATAAGTACATGCCCATACTGATTGACTATCACCGTACTTTTCAAATAGGTTGGGTCTTGCCTGCAAAATTGTCCGAGCTGTGCAACTTAAAGTGATGGATTGGCCTTACTCAAAACCCCAAAAAATCTGTAAAGTTTCCGCCGATATTTCAATTCCTTTGATGCGAGAGCTAAACACGTGATTTTGTAAGCCCCATAGAGCACAAACCTTGTACTTAGAATTTCGATTAGGCTTAATTCGTGAAGTGCGCCGCTATTAATGACGTCCCTGACCGCCAGCTAGCTTCCGGTGACAAAGTTTGCTTTGATGACTCATCAGTGCGCAGATAGTTTTTATGAATGAATCCACAGGTCAATGTTTTACCCATGCGCATTCGATCATGAAAAATTTTCTATCATGACAGCTTAATTATATCTCAAAGGAACGAAAACGGCCACTCCCGTTGCATTTTTTAGTGAAAAATCTATGCTTTCCCGTATAATTTATGAATTTTGACATCTTTAAAACTGATTGGGATCTCTGTAATTAAATGCCAAATTAGTCCGAAATGACACTAATTAGATGGATAAATACAGCACATGTACTACGTTGATACAGTCATTGCAAGTTAGGTCGTTTTTTGTTTTAAGAGGTCGTATCAATATTCACCTTGGGTTTTTCCGGGAAAATTTCAGAATTTAATTGTTCCCCGTCGTAACCGCACACGTGACCATCATTGCGCAGTAGCAATGTTAGAATGAGTATCAATACGGTTTGAAATGAATATAATATTTTCATATATTGGTTTTACAAGAAATAAAATGTCCTCATAGTTTCCCTAATTATTTGTTTATGAGTGTTTCATGGTAAACCTTGTATGGACTTACTTGAAATGCGTAATAATTTGGCATGTGACATGCCTAAATAATCCCCATCTCGATTCCTCATAACTACTCGGAATCGTGACCGCAATACCCTGGGTGTCCCGCTGGGATTGTGGTGCCAGCGCGCTTCCCACTGAAAAACATTTGGAACAAGGCCCAGTGGCTGAATTGACTGGGGACAACACGCTACAACGAATATTATTCCAACTTACCTCATTGTTTAAGGTTGATTCAAGCTCCATAACCGCAGTTCCACCTCCTTTATGAATGCTCCCTACGCCAAAGAAGAATCGGCAAATTTTTAATTCGACCATTCATTTTTCTCCAATTGGTTAAAAAACAAAAAATAGGCGGCCAAACGGTGGTCTTACGTCACTACTACAGCACGTGTTCAACATGTGACCGTTCCTTGACGGTTTGTATTCGCATTTCAACCGGCAATAGGACCGTGATTATGTGTAAATATGAACTTCGCCTTCTGGCAGAGGGGAATTCATTTCTGATCCGTGACCTCCTTCGCCAACCCAAAATAACACGCGCCCTAGATCAAATAACTCTGAAGCACATATGGTTGCCTCCATAGTTTTATGCCATTTTTCCACATTCAACTAATTTAAAACAAGATAATGGGACAAAATGATAGTTAGAAGTCTACTCTCACCCTGCATTCAGTTTGAAATTGTTCTTTATTAGAATTTTCAGACCACATAGACATAATTTGACCCCATTGTTCCAATATGCTTATCGCCTTCACACGTGTGTGCGTATTCGAATGCAACCTCAAGCTAATACGTAACAAGATTCTCACCATCACGTTTTTTCCTAGTAATAATTACATCGTACGCCATGTAAGTCTGTTGGAACCCAACTAGCTTGGCCATCTTGGGTTGGCGAAATAGATAAGGTTTTGCATAGTATTATACTGTACGCATACTACCAAAATCGTAGGCACGGTGGATTCTAATTTGGGTTCAATAACGTAGGCTAATTATGTCTTAGGTCTTTATTTTGTAATTACGTCTTTCTTGGCCGCACCCCCTGCATATTTTTATCTTTTTTCAAATCTTGCTATTTGAAGAGGGCAGTGAATCGCCTGGCTGCGGCAAATAGTGCAATGTTTAGGATCAAAAATTCCACGCTTTACCGTTCATTCGTCATCGCCCTCAATGGTTTTTGTTCCTTTGACATTCGTCTACATTTCTGTAGATATATTTCATGTGAAAAGGTAGTTTGTAACTTCAGATTTCGGCGCTGCTTGCCGGTGAATCGCCGACACTACCGGGCATCTAAAAATAAATTCACTCAAGCATCAGTAACGCATGCGCAGAATTAACCAAGAAACAACGGTGCTTTTTGTTTGTGTAGAGTACTGTGTAAAATTAATATTGAGCGAACCAAATTGGGCACATTTCGCCATAACTTCCAAACCAAACATCTTTGGCTGTAGATTTCAACCAGGGTAAATGAGAAAAATAGAGTAGCTTTTTTCTGATATCAAAATGTTGCCCACTCCTGTAAAACTGTGGCTTCTAGGATGAGGCATTAGCGATCGGGCCATGGTACCTTATTTGTCCTTGCCTGAACTAAGTTCAAGAAGATAACTGCCATTACTATTTCTATATATGCTGCCGCCAAAAGTATTTGCACACACGTCACCTACGAGTACTTCGCCATATTACAAGTAATATACTGGCAAGATCATCTAAATTGCTGTTTAAATATATCCATTACTCCTTTTCTAGTCAAGAATCATGTTTCTTATGACCGTTCAAGCTTTAACTTGCCGTTTGGGGCCCCCAGAATGGTTGGCAACTTAAAGGGAAAGATATCCTACTTAAATACCATTTTGCCTAGGGAGGGTAACATTTTGTGTAGAAATGATCGAAATAAAAAGCATAGTAATTAACTGAAAATTTTTTCCCATAGCATGTACAGGCAATTTCTGCCCAAAGATTCCTCAAATTTGAGCAAAAATCGGTCGCAAAAAAAATAAGTTCCTCAAAACTGGGACTCTCATGGCTAAACAAATTAAACTTGCTCTAGATGAGGTCTTGGCTATAGCAAGTTTCTTTTGTTTAGCCTTAACCTCACAGTTTTGAAGAACTTATTATTTTTTGGAAGGCTTATTTTTTTCACCCCCTCCGAAATGTTAGGGGTAGGGGTAATATAATTACTACTTTATTTTTTGTCAGTACATTCAACTTAGTCAAGTTTTATATCACTATTTAGCTTTGAAATACTGAACAAAAAGACACAAGAGCATCACCATAGCTCATACCATTGGGGAGTTATGGCTTTTTCAAATCACACAAATGGGTGAATTGCATTTTTTCCCAAATCAATTGTCACCCAGACTGACGCCGACTTCTAACCGGTTTACAAAAATAAGAAATAGATTGATCTCATTTAATGATTTGAATTTTACAAATGTAACCCCTGTCACATGTTATTAGCATAAAGAATAAGTGACTACTAGTAATTTTTCAATGTTCATACCTCACAGGAAATTAGCAAGTCGAAATTTTTTGTCACCCGAAAACCCTGCCTTTTTCTTTTTTTTGGCTAAAATTGGCCAAAAAACTGAATTTTTTCTCAAAATCCATTGAAAAATATGGGGTTTTTAAGTGCCAAAATCTGAAAATATATGATATTTTTACCCTTGAGAACCATTTAAGTAATCAGAAGTTTGAACCGTTTT
>JAMKCH010006811.1:0-31025 GCA_023653785.1 Ophioderma brevispina | reverse complement strand
CAATATACCATGGACTTAAGTGAACTGTACGCTGTCATTTTGGAGCTTCGCTGTGAGGACTATCATTGTTGAACTGCACGCTACTTTAGTTGGAGACGTAAATGAACTGGAAGAACTTTGTGTAAGATTAAATTTTTTGTAAACTTTGCATTGTAATAGATAATTGTTATTGGACATACCAACTTTCTTGATCCAAACTGATTAAAATCATTAAACATGTTATTATAGAAAATTCACATCACTTGTGCACAAGGTTTCTTTGTGTTGTGTTTAAGGTATTTCTGACCTTTGACCGTCGAACGAGACATCATAACAGTACGCTCAAATTGTGGTTCATTTTTCAATGGGGTCAATTTAAGGTACAGGGGTCAAAACTTTTAAATGCTCCGCATGTTTAAATTACTTTCATATTGTCCGTCAGTTATCAGGATTCTAAAAATTTAGAGTTTGTAACTCTATGTTGACCATTGGTTTTGGAGTTATAGTTAAAATGGCTAAAATGGTAAAAACATTGTACATGTCCTTTTTACAGGGCAAAATCAAAGTTCCCTCCAATTTTGTAAAAAATGAAAGAAATTGTTCATCAGCTTAATGTGTCAAACTAAAGAAAGTTTGGGCATCTGCAATGCTTATTTTATCCTCTTATGCGACAAAATAGGTCAGAGGGCAACATAATCCAATTGGTGTTTACCTTCTTTGACCCTTTCTCCTCCGTAAGTAAACATTTACCATAACCAAAACTATACGTTTTGGGAGTCTTCTTTGCAAGTATTTAAAAATATAATCAGATTACTTTTAATATGACCCGTGTACATAATGAGTTGACTTTTTTTTGCCTTTTAGTGATTTTACCCTAACCTCTAACACCATTGTCGTAGGTGGTACAAACTAGTTTGACCCTTGTGTAACCGTAAATTGGCCCTATTGAAAAAGTGATACCACCATTTGAGAGTACTTACCCCTAGCATGGATGTGGAGGGTCCACATTACTATCAATGTGTTAACCATTTGGTGTATTGAAGGATGAAACGATTCCTTAAAAAAGGGGCCCTGATATTCTCTCCTGGTTCTATGAGTGTCCAAACAACTCAGTTGGATCAATTGGCTGTCAACAATTATTCATTGAGCGTGGTTTGTCATGTTAACAAGAAATTTGATTGGATTTAGGTCTATTACTGGGTAATAGATGGATAGTGCGTTCAGCAATCAAGTCACGCGGTTATCGACTATATTACAAGCGCAACGCACGTTTTAAACTGCGTCTGCATTTCGCGTTTGAAACGCAATGCCAATTTACTCATCTGAACGATCATGTTAATTCGCTCGAGCTGGGCAGTGTTCGGACATTTGCCTCTTTTCAATATAAAACATCAGTCGGCTGGTGTCAACGCATAATTGCATATCTGCCAATAATTGCATAATCTGCATAATTGCTATTCTCATATTGATAAATGCATCATCGCATAAGATGCATGAGCTGTTTGCACGAAATCTGCATAATTGCATATTAATTCGTAAGTTGCATTATTGCATAGCTGCATACGATCATGATGCATAAGTTGCATATTCATAAGATTCATAAGATTCATTAGCCTGCATAATGGCATATTAAGTCTGCAATAAGTTGCATTATTGCCTAAGCTGCATAGATCATGATGCTACGTTTGCATGATTGCATAAGATGCATAAGTTACATAATTGCATAATGGCATAAGCTGCTAAGTTGCATAATTGCATAAGCTGCATAATCTGCATATTTTTATAAAGTGGACCTTTGATAGTTTATTGAACGTTCCCCGTTATTTGCGGTCCCCTTATGCGTTTTACACCAGCCGGAGCATGATGATCGTTAGTTTGACAGACCGTACATTAATTATCATAACAAAGGGAGTCCCCAGACTTTGAATGTTTTTTGTCTCTCACTATATATGTCACTATATACGCAATGTTTTAAAATTAGATAATAAATTACTTGAATGGTTTTTCTGTCAATCGTTTACGATTACGGATTACAATCAAGTTTGTTATTCTCTCAAATTTAAAGTAAATATTATGTAAAGCACACCAAAATTACCACATTTTGTCAAGATTGCCAAGATTGAGTAAAGTTATTTTTTGTTTCTGTTTATCACCGATTAAAACAGAAGTGTCAGGAAAATTCTGCCTTCCATATCCAAACATCTTCAGAAACGTTGGAAAGGTCCATTATGAAAAAGAATGACTACGAATACCAATTCTACAATTACAATCAAGAAATTCGATGAGACCAGAATCAGACTCTGAATAACAGAGAAGGGCCAAATGAGTAGTACTGTTAATGAGAAGTTAATAATGGCATATGTTATGAGGACAAATGTGGATGTGACATCAATATCTACGTGAATTAATACAGTTCCTACAGAATTATTGCTAATTTATTTGGGGCTGTACGCTCTCATATTGCTTTTGTTGTGATGGAAGTGGAATGGCCTTTGACCTTTGTAGCGTTTTCTTTGTTTAATGGTTTTTTTAAAAACTATGTGAGGCTCTACCAAGTTTTGCCTATACACTTGTGGAAGTAAACGGTTTTATGAATGAAAAAAGGACTATTATGTTATATTAGTCCTAAGGAACAGAATAAGCGGCGTTGCCAATTTTGCAAGTATCTTGGATTTCAAGACATAAATAATTTAATATAAATGGCCTCAAAAACAATATTTCAATGTTTTCAAACTGTGTGCTATCGTAAAGACTTGTTATATGTTGCTAAAATAATAAATTTATTACAAAAGAAGAGTAAATATTAAAAACCACGCGTTCAAGATACGCTCAAGCTCTCACGACATTTAAAGGCTGACTTGACTCAGAGATTTCCCGATGAGCGACTAATTTTTTCAAACAAATCATTTTTTTTGCATAAAACATGCTTGTACATATACTAATCCCTGTGGTGAAATAACGAGCTCAAAAGATCGAATTCCTTCTATAGAAAATCACAACCGTGTTATAAATTCGCGGATCCGACTTTTCGTTATACACGGTACTCCTATGTCACTGTTAGGGTGTGCATAAATGTTGTAACAATGTTACTTCATGAAAACGAAAAACCCGATTCACTCTCTGATAATCGTTGGAGTTCTAGATGACGTATTTTTAATTACTACCCGAAAAATGTTTTCAAATCTCTGAAGCACACCTTTAATTAGCCTGTAGCTGCGACTGTGTTTTTAAAGAATACTTTTAGTTGGTGGTTGTTTTGAGTTTGAATGGCCCTTCAGCAACAATGGCTATTTGGGCCAGATACTATCATATATAATTACAATGTACTAATGCTATTAATATCTGTAGACAGGTGGTATAGTGCATGCCCGTTGCAACTTGCATCTCAAATAATAGAACCAGTATCTTTACGGGCCACCCGCCCTGTTTTCAAGACTTCTACATCCCACTTCACTACACTTTCATCACAATAGCTGGTCAATCTAAGGTTCAGGCATTACCCATAGGTCCCTCGTTAATTCACCCGCTGTCTACGAGCATCGCATGCAAACTCGATTTGCCTAGGAACGCCCAGATCATCTCCAGCTTAGGTGAGTTTGCGGGTAATGTGAAGTCCAAGGAAGGTGATATCAATAACTTTGTCAATGGGCCGGTTGTTGAGATAAAATTGCATGTTTGGGTATGGATAGATAGATATGACCATAGTAGATATGGCCCATAGTGCAGTTAGTGTCCCACTGTAAACGCCCCCGACCATTTGCTCACCCAACCAAATCATTGTGACATGAATTGGGATGAATCCATTTATAAGTTTGATCGTATGTAAATATTCCCACTTCACAGGCACCAATCCAATCCGGATCATTGCATGCTATGGATGAGCGAATAGCCACACACTGTGTGCATGAACAATGGCGAGAAGGCCTGTTTTTACACATGTGGGAAGCCTTTTTAAAAAAGAAATGGTTCGGTTCGGTCTTTTTTCAGCAACCGATGTTAACCAAATACAGTCACCATGTAGAGAATATAAATATCTTGGTTGTCAGCTTCAGACGAAGAGTATAGGTCTAACCGTTTGGCCATGGCTCCCTCTCAATACGCCCAGGCATCAATGTGATTTTTGCCATAGAGTAGCATTATACACTACCAAAAATACACTCTTTAGTAATTGTACCTTTTCGATTTTCTGAATGTTCTATCATAAAAAATTCCAATGTTATTTATGCTAATGGTATTTATAATAGAGCTCTCTACCAAGAAATATCCCGTCAGCACTTTTCTCGCAACGACGTTGAGTTCTCTCATGTCCTATGCGTTAGCACAGAGTACGCATGACAGGTCCTAGGCCGCCTATTGAATGCACGTGTGACCAGTGAATAGGGAAAATGGACAGTACCTGGCAGATGCATAGCTTTAGCTTTCCTTTGCATTGGCTTGAAGGAAGTGTGGGTGATTATAGAAAGTCGATCAAGTATTTGGTGTTGTTAATTAGTTTGTACAGAGATACCATCCACACTAGCAGCAGATGAAGAGATCGCAGAAGAAAGATGACAAAAGCTGCCTCAGGTGTGCCAAAAAATGAGGACAATTGTGCTGGGGGAGGGTAAATAGAAGGAGACGTGAAATTGTCAGGATATCAAAATAACCATTGTTGAAACATTCGGCCAAAAATGTTTTGTGGTGGATCAGGCAGTAGATGCACTTTTATTGTCATTATCGGGAATTGAGGACGAGCCAGACAAAGACCTTCACAGCCCCCTAACCGTTTAATGGTTTGAACCACGATCAGAGGCAATGTAGACATTTATGAACGTTTGCAGCAAGTTTGATTAATCATGTCGTAGACGTTTGTAATTATCATAGATAGCTAACCCATTATGAGGCGTTTACACGGGCGGAAGTAAGGGTGGCGTCGGGGGGGGGGGGGGTACTCGACCCAAAATGGGGTACGGTGTGAGTCCACCGGGTAAAAAATTCGACCCATGTTTATAGTGACGAAATGTACAAAAATATTGACCCATAAAAATAGACCAATGTTTATAGTGACCAAAATGTACAAAAATATGACCCAATTTATATAGTTGCATCCGAAATTTCGACCCATTTATATAGTTGGCTATGAAATTTCCCACCATTTTCATTAGTCTTAGCAAAATCGGCCCATTTCATATGTAACTTTTTCCAAAAAACCAGAAAAATTCAACTATTTTCATTGTGATTTTATTGCGAAAATCGGAAAATCGCCCGTGGGAAAAACGACCCATTGTTCATAGTAAGCTTGTGAAAATGTGACCCATATCGGCGGCACATATGTACCTACCCTTTTCCACTGAGTACACCACCCCCCCGGGGGGTGGCGTAAAGGTGCAATAGCGCGAGTGGGGATTAGCCGTGGCGTCTGTCTTACAGGGTCGGTCTTTTTCAAGATCAAAATCTGTTGCGCGACTTGCTGTATAGCGTTCGGGATTGGTTTCTAAGTTTACGTGACATTTGGGGAACCTTACTTTATTCAAGAGAGGTTACTGTTTTACTTTGTAGGGGGTATTGTCCCCTAGCAAGTCATCCTTCAATTGGGCATTAAACGATCATGGCCGAATCTGGCGCGTTCAAACAACACACCATTCACACGAAACGTGAAAATGATGAATGAATATTAATCTTACAACTGGGACAGTATGTTAACAGATCCGGTAAGGTCCAATTAAAAAAGATTGCGTTACATTATCTTCAAAATGCAATATTTTCAAACAACTGAATCAATTTCCACATGATATAGTCATCCTTTCTCAAAGGACAATTCTCGGTTTAGTTTACATTTTCCTCTCCTCTCCTCTCAACTTCCTAGACTAATAACAAATATAAAACAAAACTTAATCAGTGCTAAGTTCGTATTCATATACTACCCAACAAGAACAAAAGCTGGTCTGAAGAGAAAATGAAACTGAAAATTGTAATGGAAAATTTGAATATGTGGGGGCAACCATACCGAGATGAGAGGATCTCCGAGATGGGTACATGAATCAATGAATGTAGAAAAAGGCGTTTTATTTTGATTTTTAAGTTAGATATGCCGCCTAACGTACTCTGATCTTACCTTTTCTTTCTCGACACAGTCGAGAAACTCGACTGTGGTTTGTTTCTGTACGGTTTCTTACACAGTCGAAGAACTCGACTGTGTCTTTTTTTCTGTACGGTTTCTTTTTTTCTTCTTTCTTCTTCTTTCTGTCAACATGCTATTATCTCAGACATGGAACATTCCATATTGACCAAAACTGGTCACAAGGAAAAGTACATGCAAACAAACTTTTGATATGACCCGATTGGTGTCAAAGGTCACGATAGGGTCACTGGAGTAAAAAACGTTAACCATGCAAAAATATATAATTAGTTCAAATCTCAAAACTAATACTGTCATCTTGTAGGACTTAACACTACAAAAAAGTCAAAAATAGACAACGTGAAAAATTATTTTTTAAGTGTAAATTTGAATGTATTTTAAGCTTCCCATTTGATTTCAGTCACGATTGGGATTATTTAAGGTCATGTAGAGGTCAATTTATGCTTGCTACCATGGTAACACTGTCTCGGAAATTAGCTTCTTGAAGAGAAAATTTAATACTTTTTATCTTAAACAACACAAAAGCACAACTTTGGTGTCTAGATATATGAATTTCTAGCTGCCCAATTGATCAAACGTACTTGAGGTTATGGCCTTGCCTAAGCAGGATGATTGCCATCCCAAGACTATGATTAAATAAAATACAGCAAGTAAACATGCGTCATCCCCCTGGCAAGATGGCAATCTGGAACATGACCTCAGATGACTTTGGTCCATGACCTTTGACATCATCCACATATGAAGGAACCCCTATTGCACCTCAACCCCTCAAGTCTGGTTTAAATCGGAGAAGTTTTCGAAGAAGACCTGAAAATGAAAACCTAAGCAAACTGGAAGCAATCTTCCACATAAGGAATAGCTCAACCTGAACAGGATTCGCACAGGAATCGGTTGTTTTAACAGCAATATGTACCGATGAGGGCTACGACCATCTCCAGCCTGCCAATATGGCTCTCTATCACAGACTGCGGATGACATTCTCAATGAGTGCCCTACCAATCAACAGTGTGCTGGCCCCACCAACTTAAACTCATTTACCTGCTGCCTCATACGCAATAAGAAGATGATCCAGCTCCAATACCAACCCGACCAGTTCATCTGGAAGCATTATTTCACCTTCTGTCCATTAGTAAACCCAGCCGTGACTATTGTAGGGCTTTGGCAATTGCTGGATATGCAAAATCTGCACAAAATTTGGGCACCATCATAAACCCCATTAAAATAAGGCAACTCGCGAAATAGTCAGGACCGCATTGACCGAATCATGCGGCGCAGTGTTCGACCTTACCCCAGAAAATGCTTTGCTCACAAAACCACAGACAAACCCTTCTAACGACCTTCTTGATGGTGGAGAACAAAAGGTCGCCGTAAGGTCGTAGAAGTAAGGTATCGTACTCCAGTGAATCGCCCTCTGACTCCTGAGAAGGGAATACACTGCATTAGCTTATTACCATGACCTTATTTTTACACATAATACCACTGGCTCAACCGGTGACGGAGTGGGGTTGTAGAAGGTAGCCAATGTCATTAACGCACTCCCTAATGCTCCATCTTGTACTCACCTAATGCTCCTGGTTCTAGCTGCTACTAGGTCGGCCTGCAAAGAGGGCTTGGACGGCAACACTCTAGGCTTGACCAATATATTTTTGAATAGGCTTGTTGGAAGGTGGTAGCAGAACTCCAACTGACATTATCCGCAATGTTCAGGATGGAGGCCCTTTATAGCATGCCCAGGAGGAAGCTTGAGCTTGAATATCATGTGCTCTGACCAAGGAGCCAGTCAACCGATCATGGTGTTTTCTTGCGCATTACGGATGACTGAGGAAATCCAGCGGCTCACTGTGTCCCTTGCTGCAGGCCCATGTGGTGGCACCGTAGAGATAAATAGTTCATGAGAATTACAAAGATCCTTACCGCTCAAGAGCCCTAACTGACCACCGAAGTTTCTCTGAGCGGCAGACAACTCTGGTGAGATGTGGCAAAAATACTGGTTTCGATGTAAAAGAGTCTGATTCCCCCACGTCCTCAATGAGGAGATGGGTCTTGTCCGTAGACAAGGCGTGACACTCCGAACCCATATGCTAGAGCCACTAAGAAAGCAGTCGTTTTGAAAATTGCAGAAGACTAAGCTCTCGGATGGGTTTTAACCCCTCGGACCCTAAGAATTGAAATACCAGTGGCAAATCCCACTCTGGAACAAGGCTACGAACCAGGGAACGCGCCGTGAACATATCCTTTACAAGAGGGGACTGGAGGAAACTGTCATGCCA
Organism: Ophioderma brevispina; assembly: GCA_023653785.1. Taxonomy (NCBI): domain Eukaryota; kingdom Metazoa; phylum Echinodermata; class Ophiuroidea; order Amphilepidida; family Ophiodermatidae; genus Ophioderma; species Ophioderma brevispina. The sequence continues at coordinate 22,658 of JAMKCH010006811.1, read as the reverse complement.
TCACCAAGCTCTTTTGGGTCTGTTCTATGGCTTACAGTTGTACAAATAGGATCGATCTTTGTCGGCACACCATGCATGGTAGCGGCGGAGTCGAGATCAGAATCATAAGATACTCTTGTTGACTTCCGCTTAGCCTGAGCAGCGAGCGCAACAGCCTATTCAGAAAGTCTCACCTGAGTATACAGTCTGCAGAAATGCACCAGGCAGACGGGTTCAGAGCATCTATTGTGTACTCTGGTACAAATGGGTCGGCCGAAGGACCTCTTACCAGAGCCCCTCACTATGGGAAGCCGAATCGGTTCTCTCTCAAGCAGAACTAGCAGCCTGGGAAACCACAGCTGCAGTGGCCACAATGGGGCTACCAGCTACCTGGGAGAGAACCACTTTCTCGAGAACTCTCGGGATCATAGCGACTGGAGAAAAGCATTAGCTATCAATCCCGACCAGTCCGCCGCCATGACGTCCCTTCTTCGCCCGGGGATCTGGGTCCCAAGAGTAATATGCCATTAGGTGATGATTCACGCCTGAGGCGAACAGGTCCATGTGTGGACGGTCCACCGAAAACCCTGTGACCTTCTGCTGTGTCTGGGATTGTGGACCTTCCCAGGAGAGAGCGTCGGCCAGCAAATTTCTCACTCCCAGAACATGGGAGGCGAGCAGCCGGATGTCCCAATATCGGAACCACCTGAGCAGCAAAAAAGGGCTCCTGACACCACATATTTTCTCAGCAGACCAGAACCACCTTCCCCCTGACCAAAGGTAGTCGGCGCCACTACGGCAGAAAGACGGCCCACAGGTTGATGACGATTGTCCATCGTCGATGACGATTGTCCATCACCTTCTCAAGAATTCAGCTACTACCTTGACCACATGGGTGAAGGTTCTGGGAGCCATCGAGAATTGAGAGAACAAAAGGGAGGGCTCGAAATCCCCTCACCCCCCACCACACACATACACACACAGTGAAATGCAACCATCGCTGAGATGACTTGCATACTGGAACATGTAAGTAAGCATATTTTTAAAATACAGTGTAGCGCTCCTCCAACAGCCTTTCTGAAAAACCTTCACGACTGCGGGTAATGCTTCCATATGGAAATGCCGGAGGCCACTTGAGGATAGGTCTCCATTCCCCTGACTTCTTTGTAGTGAGGAATAAAGTAGAATAGAAACCATCCTAAACCGGAAATGGCAGTCGTATATTACTGGTCCCTTGGCAACTAACGAGGAAAACTCTGAAATTATAACCTTCCTCTGTGAGGAGTAGGATGGGAATGGGGTCTGACGGCCCCCTGGAATGGGGCGGGCGGTGAACTCAAGGCGGTTCCCCGACGAGACCACTCCTGCGATTGAATTTTTGTGTTGTCTTGTCTAGTGACTATATACTATATTTATATATTCCTCAAAATTCCATTTTCAGCATGGCATTACCATTCAGTCCCTGCTGTAGGTGCCAGCTTTGAGGTCTGTTTATCGGACACAGATGGAAGCCTCGTGGATAAAGTGATCGGAAGGTCGTGGATTTGATTCCCGCTCCGGTGCAGTCACAGAAAAGTTTTCCGGGTAGGGTTGCTTTGGTGCTTGTCATTAACTGTCATAAAAAAGGAATTTGAGGCCATTCTTAAAAGAGTAAACCTTTTTGATAAAAAATGAAGTTAATGGTATTGCAAATTTCTTTACATTATCACGTTAATCATCCTTCCAAGTTTCCTGCATGATATTTTTAAGCAAGATGTTCAACTCAAACACCCTCATTTGCATAAATGAACATCTTTAATATTAACGGATAAAAAGTGTGATTATTACACCATTTTGCTCCTTTTTAGTTTTATATTAAATAGCTTTTCATTTTTGTTTGAAATACTGCCTAAAGTATTGCATGGACTTCAATTGTCAAAATTATGTTGACAAAAATACAAATTTATAGGAAATAGACAATTAACAGAGAATTTTAATTGACTTTGGTATGTCACACACGTGACCAAAATACAAAGAAGTTTTTAATACTAGAAAACCACTGTCTCAGTAATGTTCATATTTCATATCAAAAGCCAGTTTATGTCGTCACGAATCTTCCAAACAGGCCAATCGACCAAAAGTCACATTTCGAGATATCTGCGATTGAAGTTTTAGAGAATTATGAACTTGCATATCTAAAATTTGAAACATTTTAGGAAAATGATTTTATGTGTATTTCATTTCATTTCAATTTATTCAGGCAAAATTCCAAGGATAAAAAAACACAAAAAGTACACATATAAAGTACACTTATTTCCATTGCGGTCCTTAGAAAACACCATAGCAAATAAACAATTGGGATTGCACATGAATTTGAACTAACTTAAGAGTTATAGTAAAACGGCCAGCAATAATATATGTACCCCAAACACACCCAACAACTACTGACCAGCAGTAATATCAAAAGAAACCCAAACCATACATATTGCACATATATAAATTTCTAGAAAATATGCTCAAATATGAATACTGTACAAGTGGAAATTTTCGCTACTTCAACATTCCTGCCAAACGCGCGAGAACCCAATTCCACGGCACCGACACCAACGCAACACAAATCCATCGGAAAAAGCCACCTTCGCAAGTTTTTATTTTCGCGTTTCTATGTTCATCCGCGAAATTCGCGAAAATATAAACCTCGCGAAAATCTCCACCTATACAGTAAAAATCCCAGTATTTGAAAAATAAAGTAAGATCTTAAAAACTTACAAAACATGAATCCTCACTATTTTTGAATTTGGTGAGCAAATGTGATTTTACCCTCTTTTTAAAGAGAGGTTTAGATGACACTTGTTGAATATCTGAGGGAAGGAAGTTCCAGTTCTTAATTGCTGAGAATATAAAAGATTTATGACCATGTGACCCCATAGATGGTTTGAAGAGAGACATCTTACTAGACCTGGTGTTATGATGATGAATATTATTGGTTCTAGTGATGCCACTCTTCAAATATCTTGGGCTATCATCATGCAATATCCGAAAAATATGAGAAATTTTAATCTGAGAAACTCTGAGGTCAACAGGTAACCAGTTCAGATTACAGAACTCCCGAACTCCAACATGAGCACGAGGTGGAAGATCCAGTACACTTCTAATAACCTTATTTTGTGCTGTCTGTAGTCTAGCCTTAAGATTTTTATTAAGACCAGAATACCAGACACTACACCCATAGTCGTAATGACATTGTATTAGAGCAGTTACCAAAAGTTTTTTTGTATGAATATTGAGAAATTTACTCTTTCTATTGTTATATTACCCTCAAAATTTTGATTAAAATTGTATTTTCTCAATTTTATTTGAGAAGAGATTTCTCAGGGGAAAAGTACTTTGTTTACTATAAAAGAGAGAAAGGGGAATACCCCATTTTGTTTTTGCTAAGTGCACCTGTTTAGATTGCACAATAGGGGACGTGGGGAATTCCCCAAGATGTAAACTTAGAAACTGAATCAACTTGTTTATGCTTTGAGATCAAAACATTGTAAGATCAGGGAATTTCCCCACAAAGTTATATATGGAAAGTGATGTGATTCAGATGTTGTAATGTCTATTTTAAGACTTGGGAACTTTATAAAATATTGTATATATATGAAGGAAAACTTGGGATTCGTCAGCAGTTGCAATCAGCTATACAGTATGGTTGTAGCTAGTTTTATCTACAATAATGGTAGATTTATGCTCCACACAGTGCCAGGATTTATTATATTTTCAATTCCATGTGAGCAGAGTGCTGTAATTATTCTGCTGTCGTCTTTGAAGCCGAAAGTGCTGGGAATCAAAATAGGATTCCACATTGTGGACAGATAGAAATCGTGGTGATTATCTTGGACTGATATACTGTGGAATATTAGTGTCGTCGAGGGAATTATTTAACCTTGTCATCTTGAACTGCTGGACAAAAGTTACCTTCAGGACTGAGAAGATTCCAATGGAATATTTTTTTTTTTTTTTTTTTTTGCAATCAGCTATACAGTATGGTTGTAGCTAGTTTTATCTACAATAATGGTAGATTTATGCTCCACACAGTGCCAGGATTTATTATATTTTCAATTCCATGTGAGCAGAGTGCTGTAATTATTCTGCTGTCGTCTTTGAAGCCGAAAGTGCTGGGAATCAAAATAGGATTCCACATTGTGGACAGATAGAAATCGTGGTGATTATCTTGGACTGATATACTGTGGAATATTAGTGTCATCTTGAACTGCTGGACAAAAGTTACCTTCAGGACTGAGAAGATTCCAATGGAATATTACCTGAGGATTTATAAGCGTGACTTTGCATGCTGTCATTTTTGAAGTCTTCGCTGTGAGGACATATCATCGTTGAACTGCAACTCTTCATGTGGACATTACTGGCCATTCTTGAGGACAATAAGTATTAACTAATTATGTGTAATTGTGTCATTTTGATTTATGTAATGTTGTTTGGACATACCAAATTCTTGAACTAAACCAATCAAAGATCAATCATTAAAACTGTTATATTATATAAAATTCAGATCACTCGTGCACAAGGCTCATTTATTTGTGTTTGAAAGGTATTTCTGACCTTAAGCGTCCACGAGACGTCATAACACTATTCAAAAACTTCAGCCGGGAGTGAACTTTTTTGATAACTTTAGAGTAAGTGATTTCACCTGATAACGACTGGTCTAAATCCAGACCAAGATATTTAATAGCTGTACTGGGAGCAATACTTGTTCCATTACATGTGACATTCAGCTCCGACTGTTTCTTAAGCTTCCGCTTGGAACCAAACAGGATCGACTCAGTTTTCCCGAGATGGAGAGGGAGTTTGTTATCAGTAAGCCATTCACTTACTGACTTGAGTTCAAAACTGAGTTTTTCCTGTATGAAGCCTACATCTTTATGTGAAACCATCAAAGCTGAATCGTCAGCATACAGCAACAATTTACACCCTACGGCAGCTTCCATGTCGTTGACATAGACTAAGAACAGCAACGGACCCAAGATGGACCCCTGCGGAACCCCACAGGTGATTTGACGTGGGGTGGATAAAGTACCGTCTATGTCAACCACTTGGGATCTGCCAGTGAGATATGAACAAAACCATTTAACAGCATTGTCGGACAACCCCATCGCTCTGAACTTACCCAGCAAAATTTTATGATCCACCGTGTCGAACACTTTCTGAAGATCTAACACAACCATACCAGTAAAATTACCTTTATCTTTCCTAATGTAGTACATAGTGGACATTGAAACGTTCTTTATTGTGAGCACGCTTTCAATTCAAGTATCCTTTGTTTTCCTTGTCAAATTTAATTATAAAGTGATTGGTCTGTTTGCAAAAGCTAAAAAACGTCCTCTGTTTCTATGTCAAAGGAGGCGAATGCGCATTCGCCTGTTTGGCGTACTCAAAAAAGTCGATCGATCGCCTCAGACGGTGGTATTGAACATGTTAAACATACTTTTGCCTGCGGAGGGCGCTAGAAATGACTATGCTTTTGTATGATTTTCTAGCCGTCATCATCTCTTACAGGCAAAGTATGCCAATGAAGCTAGAAACGAGGACTGATGAGGTTCTATTTTTTTATTTTGTAATTAGAATTGATTTAATCTAACTTAATACTTAATGTAAAATATATTACATCAAGCTATAAATATATTAATTTGAATGGAAACCTGTAATTTAAGATGTATTTTACGGGGTTTTGTTAGCTGAATTGCTGCCAGAATTTTCTTGTAAAATGTATAGTATTTTTCTTGTACACCTTAGTACTTAATAGTATATTTGAACATTCATAATAATGTACGATAATGTTGAAACTCGAAAAAAAATCGAATAAAAGCTCCAGTTGTAGTCGTTTTATACGCCTTGTAAATTGCACATAAAATTTACAGTATTTTGCTGTATTTCCGAATTGCAGCATCGGCCTACATGTGTAAGTACACTAAGGACACCCAAAGTGTATGTCTAACGTTTGAAACCCTGGGTTTTATGAATTATTGGACATAATAACTTCCATAAACGTTAAGTGGAAGAAATTGTGGTTTATCTATTTATTGCTTGAAGGTGTATATTTTGATACTTTTGCAGAGTAAAAGGAATCAAAGATCACTATTTTATCAAGTCATTTATATTTGTATTAATTTTACGAGGCGTTCGGACGAAAATCCTTTTAATTCTCAATAACGAAAACTATAGGAAGAGCATATTGGCAATTAGTGTCAAATGATGTTTCTAAAAATCGTAAAAACAAACGACTTCGTAGTGTATATTGCGTACAATTTGAAAATGAAATAACTTCCCATGGATATTATTTTATTTTTGTCATCAAACAGACCATTGCGTATATGTTTCCCCTTTGGAGTCACAAGCCTCGTAGAGTTCGATGAAAACTTTCTATGAGTAAAAAACCAAAACCATTTTTTAGGTTAAGATGGCATTTGCCCGCATTATACGGCTGGGTGCCTCAATTGTAACTTGTATGTCAAAGAATTCTGACGTTTAATTTCAATTCAAATGGCCAAAAAATTTCTGATATCAAAGTGGTATTTATTGAAATATGCAGAATGATAATTTTTATATTAAACATCTTTCTTATTGGAATTGAAAGGAAACTAATTTCCTCTATCTACTCAATAAAGTGAAGTCCGTGTTATCGGGTTGCCTTCAATTATATTGAGTAATTTAATGAGTAATCTTTTAATGTACCATAATCGTGTATTTTCATTGAGATGGCGGATAATGTGAATCAATAATTTTTCTAATGCAACTGCAAAAACTAGTGTTAAAATATACATCCGACGGGGTTATAGGAGGAATCACACCAAGAGGATGTCAAAATTCAACATGCTTTGGTGTTATTTTAACACCTTATTGTATTGTTTTAACACGAATAGTGTTAAAATAACACCAAGGTTGGAAAATTTTGACCCCCTCTTGGTGTGGTCCTACTAGAACACTGGCGGTGTTATTTTTTAACACCTATGTTCGCGTGTGACTCAATATCACATTAATTATAGCTATCTAGTAGTACACAGAGAAATGACAAGTTGTTTAATTATTAATAACTAAGTTGCCTGAACTTAAATAATTTCGTAGGTATGTGGGGAAATATAGCAAAGAAAAGAGGAAGGAAAAAACTGCGTAAATATTTTGAAGGGTATATGTTTTAACATATTCATTACTTGATTTAATTTGGCTTTGTTGTAAATTAATCATGTAAGTAACTTTTATAAATGTAACTATAAATGAGATCGAACCTGTGACCCTTGATATGAACCCAAATACCTAACCACGATACTATGCATCCTTAATACAGGGACTATATAGAATACTTAATTTATTAATTGAAAGGAAGTAATGCATATAAACGCACATTGAATGAACAAATGATCATACCAAAACGTGAAAATTGAAGTGAAAATGACAATTAACTACATTGGGACCTTTCTGGTGTTACAAAAGTGTCTTGTGTTGTTAATCTTTCATTACTAATATAGCTGATTTGAATCGGTTTTTACTTAATTACAGCTACAACAATCAATTAATTTCCAGCACAGGTGTAAACTGAGAAGTAATTGTTAATTAGTTATGCACAATGTTACCGTAATTAATGTATGTGTGTGTTAACATTTCTCAAATGAATAAGGGTATTTGTGAAATTATTATCATGAACATCTATGTTTTATATATAAAAAACAATAAAAAAAAATTATAATAAAACTCAACTGGCGCGATTTAAACCTGAAGGCTCTTTTTTGCCGAGCTCAGCGCCCGGATCGTCGCTTAGACAGTCAAGACATCTTACAATCTACGTCTAGTAAAGAACACAGCTAAAATGCATATTTTGTTTAAACTTATTACCACTACAAACAGGCATCTTGTATTTGACGAAATAACGTGGACTTCACAATAAAAAGGATCAGAAAAAGACAATACTTGGCCGTAATTTAAAAATCAAGCAAACTACTTTTTGTCCAATTTTCCAGGCCTTTACTACGAAGCCCCTGAAGGGCCATGACGAGATGACTAGATTTTCAGGGGCTTCGTACTTTACGACTAAATTTATAAGAGAGGCTCCTATTTGAACTTTGAATTATATCAACATTATTATGCACTATTATGGATTTTCAATTATAGGTTATTCACAGGAAAAATACTGTAAATCTTACAGGAAAACACTGGCAGCAATTCTGCCAACAAAATCCCATAAACTACAGCTTTTTTAGTTTCCATCCAAATTCACTTTATATTTTACCGTTTAATACATTTTGTTTTACCAACATTAAAGGTCCATGGTCCGATCGCTAATAGCCTCGTCCCCAGGGACCCCAGATTTTAACCGAAGTGGTCAACATTTTGGTTATCAGAAGAAAGCTACTATTTTTCTCATTTACCCTGTGAAATATTAGGGCTAAAGGATGTTTGGTTTGGATGTTATGAGCGAAAATATGCCCCATTTTGGTCGACCAATATTAGTTTTACATAGTACTCTATGGGGATTACAAAATAATGTTTTTAGCTCTCATTTCAAAACGGGTTGAAATATCAGCGCGAAACTTTACAGATAGGGTTTTGAGGTGAAGGCCATGCTATCAAGATTAAAAATTTATAGACTTATATGCACCGTAAAATTTTGGTTGACATTTGTGGATAGGCCTACTAAGTTAGTGTGTTCGTCAGTACTTTTTATTTTCAACACATTCACAATCTCTGTAATAACTCGCCAAATATATATTTTTCAGTGTTTTGATTGAATCCATTTTTACAGTATACTGTAATTTTCACAGTAATTATTTGGCAGAATTCTTGTCAGTAAAATACTGCAAAAAATTATATTTTTAGTGTGGCAAAATCGTCTCAGATACAGCTACACACATTGTACTAATATAAACTTCGACCAGACTTCTATAGGCTACCCAGTGTTGATCGAGAGAGGAGATGAATCTCGCAATATCCCATTGATCGATAGGTAACTTCATAAGCTGTCGTACGGTGGTTTTCGGGTACAGCAAACAGATGACTGCAGATTGGTCTGTTTGGAAGACTTTCATTTGGCGTTTGGGTATGATTTCCAAAAGTGAAAATCTATTATATCTAAAAATTGGAATGTTATTTTTGCTCTATATTTGGTATATGAAAAGAGCTTGTGATATAGTATCATAATATGCAAAAAAACTCAAATGTCGCCAAAATGGTCGATTGGCCTGTTTGGAAGACTCATGACGCCTCCGTTATAGAAAATAAATGGTTTAGATCTTTCCTCTTTCAAAAGTTATTGATGTGCTAATTACTGTCACACACGTGAGCGGCACTCACCATTTTAGTATTCAAAGGACATAAATTTGTGGTCATATTGAAGAAGGTAGCAGTGTTAACTTTTATCATGAGTTAAAATATGAATATGGTTTGTTTGCTCGTATCCACAAGTCATTGGTAATGGCTTTGTGGTGGTGTCAGGATTTGTTCAGCTAGTGTGCTGATCCGGGGCCGCGTGTATCCATGATACGGACGCTCCTAACATGGCCCGCTATTTGAGGCGGATTGGGAACAGTCAGGGGTTTACACCCTACTCTTATTCGACACTGACTGCGATGTACATGTACAGTTGTGACTCTCTGTACACGGGACCGACGGCTTAACGTCCCCTCCGAAGGACGGGATGCTTTCATGATCCATTTGCCCAATTCCAAGTGAACCATGGAGGAGAGCGGTATTCTGTATTTAATCAATAGCTGGTATACAGATCAAATCCAGAATTGATAGTACCCGAATAAATCCCAGCAAGTGCCACGACCCCACCGGGATTCGAACCCGGGAATTTTTGGTTGGTAATTTTGCGCCACAGGCAAGCACCCTAACCGCTAGGCCACGCTCCCCCACTTATTGAAATGTAACTATTTAATTCCCTCACTGTATAGGTGATGTGACCTATGACGTCACTTGTTGACATTCAGGACGCCCTCTGTTGTTTTCTGGCAGGCAAAATATTACAGTAGTTTCTGTGACAGACCACATAAAATCTGGTTATAAATTACTTTTTTTTTTTTTTTTTTTTTTGATGGTAAATTTGCGCCAGAGGCAAGCACCCTAACCGCTAGGCCACGCTCTCCCATGAATATGGTAAGTTTAAACAAGAAAATAACAATTAATTTTAATAAAGACTGGTTTAAACTTGATTTTCATGTGTCTATTGAAAGTTTGGGTTGACGTTGCCAAATTTAGCAGACTTGCACTATTTTAACACAGGAAATCCGCATACTATATAGAGTAGCATTGCCTTTTGCAAGTTATTACTGATGGCATTGTAATGAAAGTGTTTGAAACAGTTGAGAATATGGAAATACACAAGATTTTATTAAAACTTCATTTTTGGTGCACATTAACAATGGTCATCAATTTTGTGTTATAAGTCAATGGAGATGCCACACACCAATGTCACACACGTGACCGTCCTTTGTTAATTACCAAGTAAAGTTTGCTTGTTACTTTTAATTTCCAACATTGTTGTAATGACAACATACCAATGTATACTAAATATAAGAATGTGAGTACTTAAATATTCACAGAATTCACATAATCACTGAATTAACTTTGTTTCTCGTTATGTAAACATCACAAAATCCAATTTTCCAATTTTAAGAGGGTGTTGCCATGGTAATGACGCTGATTTGGCATAACAATGGCCTTAGATGTCCCAGATCGTAATTGCAATAAACTGGGCAGCTCAAATTGCATACCTCTTGACACTTAGATTTTGTTTTTATGTTGTCTATTTACAATGATATAGTTTTTCCTCAAAAGTCAAATTTATAAGAGGGCGTTGCCATGGCAATGGCCAAAATTCGACATAAGCATGACCTTAAATGACCCAGATTGTGATTTCAATCAACTGGACAACTCAAAAAACATATATCTAGACACTTGAATGGTGTTCTTATGTTGTTTACTTGCAAAGATATGACATTCACATTTTTCATTACTGCGTTGCCATGTCAACGGCGCTAATACTTACACCCACCACTAATTCAATGGCAAACAAGCATATTATGATAGCTGAGGGTCCTGGCTAACTGAAAAACATAGTTAAGGAAAATATCTAAGGGGCAGGGGGGTCTAGGTGGCCCATAGCCTAATAATATCTTTTAAAATATCTTAAATATAACCCCTTTAATTATAGAGAAGTAATATTAAACTTACGTCTCAACACTTGTTTTGATTGAAGGTTGGCATCCACCAGTCTTCAGCGCCGATTGATGTTTATTCCGTGGTCATGTGACCGCTGGTGGCAGTGCGGTCACATGACTTGATGACAGAGTCATAGCAAGATGTGAGAATGTGGCGGCCCTGGTCCCTGTTTAAGTTGCTACTGCTCCTCTTGATGTGTATTGCTTCTCGTACTTCTCTGCGGTACCAGTCTGTTTCCCAGTCCAAAACTTTCACATTTTTCCAGTCAATGGAATGACCTTCGGTGATTGCGTGTTCCCCAACAGGAGAAGAAGGTCTTTCATGTTTACGAAGTCTATTCCTTAATGGACGGGCGCTTTCACCCACATAAGGAGATGTGCAATCCGCGCACTGCAATGCATAGACTGTTCCAGACCTAACTTTTCAGTAGGGTCTTTTGGTGCAACAAGAAGCGAGCGGAGTGAATTCTGTGGTTTAATGTGCGTGGTAATGTGGTGCGAGCGCAACAGTCTTTGGATACTTTCAGTGACCTCTTGGACCTCTTAAATTTTTCACATAAAATATAGGAGATGACGCATTTTTGGCAAATTTCGCGTACACTGCTTCACTTTAGCCAATATAGCCATTGTATTATCTCATTTTATTAATTAGAACAATTTCTTATCATATTCAGACCCAAAAAATTCATATCTGTCATATGCAAGGTAACATATGGATGCAACTTGGATACATACATGACAAAAATATATGTAAGGCCCTTATTTGGGTTAAATGTTCGTCTAACTTACAAGTGCTCTTGCAAAGAGTGCAGATCTAGTTTCTTTCTTCTTTCTTTGACAATTTGCTTCTTCCACATACTTGATCGGATTTAATCAAACTTGGTCACAAGCATGGGTTTCGTTTAACGGTTAAAAGGTTATGCTTCGTTTGGGGTGCAAAGGTCACTTTACCATGCAACATAATCTGTGGGAGGAGTAGCATTTTTAGTGAAAACAACCTTTTTGGTTGTGACCTTTGACCCCAAACAAGGTGGGTCACATACGCGGTTGTGGTCATTGATGTTTATATCCAAGTCCCATGAAAGTATGTGGTAGAACGAGCAAATCGAAGTTTGACCGGAAGTTGACAGAAAGAAAGGTTGACAGAAAGAAAGAAGGGAAGAAAGAAAGAAAGAAAAGAAGAAAGAAAGAAAGAAAGAAAGAAAGAAAGAAAGAAAGAAGAAAAAAAACAAACAAACAAAAACAAAAACCCTTATACAGAAACAAAACACAGTCTAGTCCCTCGACTGTGCAATTTTAATCTGTTTATCCATTTCCCCCGCACAAAAGGAATGAATTCAACAGCGACCCTTTGATCGTAATCCCTCTGCCGCAATCGATGAATGGCGAGCAATCACTACTGGGGAATTTTTTGAAAACTCTATATACGAACACGTAAAAGTATATTGCATATTTCAACAAATATACACCTAACGGTACAGCAGTAATATGACATCCTTAATTACTATGCTATTTTAAATATATTTTCCACTAGTATTATCTCCAGGCGCGGATCCAGGGAGGGGGCGGAGGGGCGCGAGCCTCCAGGTAATTCTGCAAAATCTTGCAAAATCAGCCCATTTTGGACAAGTTTCGGCCTTCAGCCCCCCGGTAATTTTGACGTTTTTCAAATCCTGGATCCGCCCTGATCATTGTTATATACTATGTATAATAATATGTATTATTAACATCTTTACTCGTATGCAAAATATTTTTGATTAATATTGTAACAATTTTTACTGTACTGCATTATTTACATTATTATTTATCATATTGTTTTTGCTGTATTCTATGATGAACAAATAAAGATTGATTGAAGATTGAAGATAATTTGCAGTGAGATTATACCCTTGTGGGACTTGTTATCAATACATGAACAAAAGATACACATTTAAAATAGCCTATATACAAGAAAAATGACACTTGTGCTAATGCAAGAAAAAATGCAAGAAAAATACACACTTAGGGTTATTTTGCTGATGTGTTTAGGTTAATTTTTCCTATTTGTATCATTGAACCAGTCACAATCACAACTGAATTTGTACCCCTAGCGGGACTAGAACTTGATTATTGTGAATTTGATACCCCTAGCGGAAGTCCCGCATTTGCAGCTAGTCCCTCTTTTTTTGGAACGAGCATGGGTTCCCGACCAAAATCCAAGAATCCCCCCCCCGGGCGTGTTGACCGGTTTCCATGTAAGCCGCCATATGTTTGAGTATTTTCTTCGCAGCATTCATCGCGTGCTGATTCGCTCATTCCCGATGACCCGGAATCTTTGATGAAGAAACAACCACAAACTACGAATTTTCTCGAGCGAGAAAATCGGATTAGGAGTATCCTCGGAAGGGCACTTGGAGGATCGAATAAAAATTGGAATATATAGGGGGCAATGGATGGGTCAAAGCAAAGCGGGTCGTTGTGCTTCCTTCTTATAGATTCTTCCATGCTCGTATACGGCTTAGCCAGTCCCAAAGAACATATTGTGCAGGTTTTTCTAAAAGCTGAACTTGGCATACTGACCTATTGGGCTCCCTGAACAAGTTCTGTATAGTGCCAAAAACGCTAGCGCCCCATGGCCTACAAGCGCCTTATTGTTGTTAAACAATATTGAAATATTCCTTTCAAAGAGCTTAAATGCCATAATCACTATTTTTTACCCCTATGAGGTCCGTAGATTTAACATGATGTACATGTATTAGCTATTAATTTAAGTTATATCACATATGACGGCCTCTTAATTCAAAATGGCTACCACGGAATACATATTGTAAGCCTAATTAAGTTAAGAGATGAAAAAACACGCAATTTTAAGGACAACCCACCATATTGTTATGCTGAGGAGTTCAGAAAACACACTAATGACATTGCAGCTGTAACAGACAGAAGAGTAATCATGAATTCAAGATGGCGGAGGATTTCAAAATGGGCCCTATGAACTACATTTGGAATTTTAACACCAATGATGAAGTGTACATCTGAAGGTTAATGATCATATCTCATAGTGTTTGACCAAATAGGTTCATTGTTTTTAAGTGCCTCCAATGTATTTCTGGCCATGATTTTAGGTCAAGTCAATATAGTACCTGGCCACATAGATTTCAAAATGTGCCGCCACAATATCCCATTAAGCATTAATTCCACTATGAATGATGAAAAACCCCTTAAGGACAATTCCACATTGATAATGATAACATTTAAGTTCAAAAAGAGCATGCTACATTGTAGTAGTCACAATTAGTTGCAATCTTAATTCAAGATGGCGGCAGATTTCAAAATGTTGCATTAACTACGATTTGTAATATATCTGCCTCTGAGCCACCTTCGATCTTAGCTCTGCAGACAAAACAATCCTATTTTAAGTATAAGATCAAAATGAACCAGTGTAGGAAGCATGTTTGTATGCTTTGCTAATAAGTAGTTACTAAGTAATTATTAGCCCACGCAGTCATTTTGCATGACAATGACGTCACAAAGTAGAGTGCATTGAAGTCAAGCTGTCTGGATTTGCATCCATGGGTACATCCTTTTGAGCAAACTACATTGAACCAGCTCACTCAAGCCTTTGCCACCTCAGGGATTGCGTCCATTGCGTAGTTGGTTTCATCTAGCTTCCAGTCCCAGTTAATATGACTGGGTAGGGCTAGGATGCTAGAAAAATGACAGCAGAAGTAAAAGTTACCAAAACATCAGAATATAATCATGATTATTAGAAACCACTTATATAGTGCATCAATGCACCAAAAGAGAGAGAGACATCTTGCTATACAAAAACCTGCTTGACTATCTCAGTGGCCATTCATTACAGGAACGTCGCTACCTTAACGCTGTTGATGATGTACGAGATCAGAAATCACTTGGTTGGACACCCCTTGGCACAGTATTACTTGACTCACTATCACACTGTCACCCGGGACACTGTTCCCGCTTCACTATTCGCACAGTAGTTCTTTCAGGGTTTGTTATGCTAAGCTCTTTCTTCCAAGAAACATCATTGTTGGATTGTGAACAAACGCCAGTTGATCGTTGGCATACCCCATCCCTCATTGCTTTAAATCTACATTGAGGGGGCTTTGCTTGAAGTAACTCTCCAACCGGATCTTTTTTTACTTGCACACCTGTATATTTTCCTGCCTGAACCGAACTATGTTGCTTTGACGCAAACGCCACACACACGCACGTGTCATCCTCACCCACCCGAGGGCAGCACTTTTTGGCAGATGAAGATGAGATTCCTTTTCCAGTGCATGGAAACATATATTGCATAGCTCAGGAGTGAACCAGTAGTGTTTCGAATGTGATGTCTGCATGCAGAACAGTTATGATTGGGCCTCAATCAGCTATGAGTCACCAAACAAAATAAGTCATCTTTCTTAATGACACTGATTCATTACTGAGAGCTAGAATCGGGGGTTAGTTTTGTATTTAAAGATCCACAGCTAGGGTGTAGGGACAAAGGATTGAAACTGGAAGGCTGGAACTGCTTTTTTGTGTTTGCTTTCGTATTGGGACAATGAGAAAATATGGATACGTTTTTTTTTTCTTAAGAACTTTCTTTATTCATTGCAAGATGTAATATGGTCATTTGTTCTTATAGGGGCTAGGTCATTTGACATTTTTGATTTCTGTGTGATTAATTACAAGTTAACTACGTAAAAAAAAAACAAAAACACTTGATTTTTTTTTTAATTTGCCAGTTTTACTACCGTTAATGGAAATTGCATTCTGAAATAACTTTGAAGGACAGTTGGAATTGGGATAAAAGGATATATCTAGCTAATAATCACAAGAATTAAGAACACGATGGTCCGTTTTAGTAAATGTCCAGAAATCAGGCCTCAAAGGTTCAGCTAACCTTTGGACGTTAGATGTTTGGCCTTAGAATTCAAGTACGGGGCTTGCTGAATCTTCTACTATCATACACTGTTTTAGGCCAGAATTGTGAAATTATTCTGAATTGTAGTTCTTTCTGAGTTGTAGCCCCATCGACAGACATCATATTTGGTTTTGGTAGAAAATAACTATGAGAATATGGAAAAGATAAGTCATGGATGTATAAAAATTTTGAATCGTGTAGGCATGGGGCTTAAATTTGTGGCCAAATTTTAACACACATTTTCAAATTGAAAAAAGCAAAGAAAAATTGAGCAAATTCAACAATGTGTTCCACCTGAGTAAAAATTGGTATTTGTTAAAAGTTGAGTAAACGTAGTCAATAGACCAAAATCATATAGGAAAGGTTGTCAATGGTATACCAAATTTGTTTAAACTGAGTGCATGTTTGTGACATTCTCCATGTGGTCATCTGTATTGAGTATCCCTTGTACTGTAGGCCATTCACTTGCCAGATGAGCCTAATTCAAAGTCTTGAAGAGCTCTTTGGGTTACTGTGCTTCATTTTGTCTAAATCCAGAGGTCCTACACTGATTCTATTAACTGCATGACTGGAAAGCTGAAAACAAACTACGCATGGACACCAATACCCAGAGGTGGAAAGGCCGGAGTGCTGAGGGCGCTGGTTCGATGTGGTTGTCAAAAGGATTTACACATGGATGCAAATCCAAGACAACTGAACTCAAGCACTCTACTGGTGCCAGTCAGTGTCAGGCAAAATAAAACTAAGGCTACTAAGTTACTTGGTAACTAACTTATTAGCACAGGCATACTTAGATTCTCACAACACATTGGGTCATTTTTGAATTGTAGCATAGTGGAGGTTTTAGAGGTGTAGGTGGTTCAGAGGACAGATTATATTACAAATATCGTAAATGAAGGATTTTGAAATCTGCCATCTTGAAATTAAAGATTGCTTGGTAATTGTGACTACTACAATGTCAGCACATGCTCTTTGAACTAATTGTTAGCATTATCATGGGATGTCCTCAGTGTTTTTCTCATTTCATGAGTGAGTTATGACGTAAATGGATATAGTGGATAATTGGTGGCGGCCATTTTTGAAATCTAGGGGTGGCAGTATATATTGAACATTGGACCTTAAATCAATCGCCAGATACATTAGAGGACTTTAAAACTTAACTGAACCTTATTTGGTCAAACAATAGTTGAGATATGATCAGTAACCCTTCAAGAGGTACACATAATAATTGGGTTAAATTCCAAATATGTTCAAACGGCGGCCATTCGTGAAATTACATGATTATTGCTGTCTGTTACTGCGCAGTGCCATCCGTGTGTTTTTCTGAACTCCTTAGCATTACTAATGTGGGGTTGGGCGTTAGAATTAGCCTATTTTACCATTCTTAACTCAAATTAGGCTTAAATATGATTTCAGTTGCAAGGCCATTTTGAAGCTAAGATGGCAGCCATATTGCTATTAACTTAAATCAATAGCGAGATAATGGTTCATTTTAATCTACTGGAACCTTCTTTGGTTAAAAAAAGTGGGAGTTAGGGCACTTAAGCTCTTGAAATGAATATTTAAGTATTTAAGGTAAAACTCTAGGGGGCTGTAGGCCAATAGGGGCAGCTACATTTTGGCACTAGAGTCAGAAATTGATTCAGGGAACTTCAATATGTATAAGCATGCCAAGTTTCATGTGCTTGTGGGAAAAACTGCCACCTGCACAATATTGCCTATTTGTGTTGTGCTATAGGGACTGGGCTAATATGAATAAATTATGACATAGGAAGTAAACGTTTAAACCTTACGAAGGCATAAATGGGACGAACCAAAAACAGGACATACAATAAACACACCGGTCCGACTGAATGAAAAAAGGGAGAAATAGACAGGTAAGGATGAATGAAAAGTGATTCATCCGGATGAGACAAAATATTTAAATTTGCAGAAATAGCAATAAAAGTGAAGGATATATCTGTATAATCCTCAGAAGTACTTTTTACAACTAAGAATCGACAGAAAGGAAAAGAGAGAAAACGGCAGTTGTTCAAAGATATGACTCCCCATTCAATTGTATGTGCTGTAGGAGAGTGTCCGTTCGGACAGTAATGCTAAAATATCGGTTTGGGACTTACTAGGGCTTCTGGCCTTATCATGCAGGGTATGTTACTAGGGTACCTTTACTTGTTACAGGACATTCAAAAAATTGATTTTTGATGATTTTTGAGAGGATGACAGATCATACATGGAAACTTGCGTTGTTGCGCTTGATTTATTTTGTATAGGAAAAGATGTATATTGAAATTTAACCAAAAATTACCATTCCACATATAGTTTGTCCATAGTTCCACAACAAACCTTTGTTATTGACACAGAGAGTGACCATGCGGTACAAGTGATAAAAAAAATCGAGGCAAGCAAGTTTCTAAACTACTGATAATTGAATGAAAAGAATATAATTAGTTTGACCATAGTTCCACAACAACTTCTGTTATTGGTACAGGGTAGCCATGCGGTACAATTGACCAAAAATTCGAAGTAAACAAGTTTCGGGACTGTTGATACTGACTTAAAGCCACTATCAGCGGTTTTTTCACCATGTAAACAAATCGCTTCCCCTATTTTTCATCTAAGTCAATTTTTGCACCGTTGTATTGGAAACCGTTGTAGTAAAGACTCCTCTAAGTGCCTAAGCATAACACGCCGTATTTGTCAAGATAGTATGATTTTTATGCTTTTTTACTAATAAAAGCCGGGATCCGACTTTTTAAAGGTAAAAAACAGTCGTAAATGACATCTACAAGACCGCTTTAAAATGCTAAGGTGCCGCTTTTCACGAAGAGCAGTGATATATAAGGTATTGATATGACCTAACCCTAGCAATTTAAGAGACACAATCAGCATTTTAAATTTGGAAAAATGACATGTCGCTTTCACCCTCGTCTTACCGGGGGGGCACCCCCAGTGAACTTCGCTGTGCTGCGCTAAAAAACGCCAAAAACTTCGTAAAAAGCTTCTAGTAATCGTTCTCTCGTCCTTCCGTCATTTTAGCGGAAAAAATGTGAAGGTTAGGGTATGCCATCAAATCGAGGGTGGGGGGGGTGGTTGCCACCCAAGATAGTTTATGGTGCATTTTGCACTCTATGTATGTATATACACTAGCCAAATTACCATAATTGTAGAAGCTGAAAACCGCATGAAAATCCGATTCCTCGTTTTTTTTTTAGGCGCAAAATTTGGATTTTCGCCTATTTTCCCTTTCTGTGGAAAATGCAATTTTTTCTCTCCCACTCGCTAGATTGTGACGCCTACAATATAGTCTATGTTGGTACCATAGCTATCCACTGGTAATCAAAATCATAAGCATCGGGTGCTTTTATAACAACTTCTCGAGTGGGGGGTGGTAACCACCACACCCACCCCCCCCCCCGTGAACCGTGTTACATAAAGGCTTGGTAAGACGGTACGTCGGCGTTTTTATTTGCATTTTTTTTTCTTTCCTGGCGTCCAATTGCCTCCTAAGCCCCAATTAAAAATCAGGAGAAAAAATTAAACAACAATTTACAACAAATTTTTCTAAAATAGCCCAAAACTGGATATTTGATCTTAAAAATCTGCTGATTTTACATGATTTTTGGAAAAAATAAAAAAAATTTAAAAAAATGCAAACTGGAAATCGGGTCGTCGGGGCCCATACACAACTTTTTTTTCGTCGCCTAAGCGAAGTAATTTGTTAAGTTAACCCTTTCGCACCCAATTAATGTTAGGATTTCTTTTTGAACTTCAGCAAGAACTGTCTATAGCTCTCAGAGTAGCAATTCACATGCATCTCCAGATGCCAAACTCTCTTGCCTGAAGTTGTAAAGAACATTTTTCAACTTCAAAATGATACCAACTTCATCTTTTGGATTGTTCCATATTTGAGATAAACCAAAACTAGTATCTGAATGCATGTTCAAGTATTTTTTCATTTGCAAGAAACACTCATGCGTTCTTCCTCTCGCACCATTTTGAGTCAATTCTAAATTTTACTCAATAGGGAAAATTGTGCACTTTTCAAGTTATGTCATCACACCTGATTCTGGCATTCTATCGGGCAGTGACAGCAGGTCACGCTGGCATGCTTTATTTTTCTGTTCGCAATGAAAACAATGGTGTCAAGCGCTGACCTCCTCAGTTGGTAGAAAACGTTGAAACAACGTCGTTTTTGGGGCTCGTAAATATACTTGTTTTCATTTTACAATCTTGCAGAAATTATTTCTAAAAGTCTACTTCATACGTCAGATGTATAATTAAATGATATTTTTTGGGTTGAAAAACAAGGATGAAAAGTGAAAAAAATCGTTTAAAATGTTGGTCCTGACAAATTCAGGAGCCCCACATCAGTTTAGTTACCCATCAATAAAGGGACATCTTATCTGTAAAAAGTCTGTGCACGTGAAGCTGATCTGTTTTGAGAAAGCGAAGACCACGGTTAGTTCTTAGATTGCCAGTTTGAACATGATTCCCCTATACGTAAACATGGCGAATACATCACACTGATTTGCCCCGTTTTCTGTGTGGGATCAACAAGAGCACGGACCGTGACTTTGTGTTTGTGCGATCCATGCCTTTGAGCGCTCTTCAAAAAAACATTTCTAACGGTTACTTGTGTCACGGTGACCTCAGACTGACTGCGTGCGTATCAAAATTCCAAACTTGATATCACAACGGTTTTTTCCGTGTGAATATCACAGATTTATAAAGCGTCATATTGTGCACATGACCTGTACAGTTGACCTCAACACAACTATTTTGATCGTTGTTTATTCTGTACAGGTGTAAACAACAATCAGTTGTTTGTGTAGATTTTTGAGTCGTCAAAGCAGTATGTGATTTGCTGGAGAACGGTATGATCACCTTTCCTCAAATACTTTTCATTTTTCATTATTTGGTGTTTTTGTTCCAACATTAGTCGTTAAGGAATTGGTACATAGTTATTTTTAATAGAAGATATCGTTTTTATAAGCTATTCAGGAAAGATGATGTCAGATTGGGACAACCGCCAAAAACCGGGCATGATCGCTGCGTTGGTAGAGTACTGTCTCAGGCACTCCAGAAGTCCCGGTTCGAAGCCCGTTTCATTTCAGCCAATTGATTCTTACTCTCGTTTAGTTTAATAATTGTTCTTCCAATACAGTGCATCATATGATCCCGTAAATGTACAACGCCGTTTCCCATCTTCTGTTCTTTAGTTTATTATTTTCATGGGAGTGCATCAATAGTGCTCCGCAGTATATAATAATCTGTTAGCTTGATTCAAGAGTAAGATGATGGGCACGCAATTAGGGTATCAACACCGCCAACCCAAGGGCTGAAAAGCTCAGTTGGTAGAGCACTGGGCTCGCAATCCAAGCGCCGTTCGGCATCCGCTTCGAGGCTCAATTGATTCTTTACTCTCGTGCCAGTAAAAAGAAATAATAAAATTATTAAAAACAGCAGTATGAATATTTTTTAGGATGTTACATGTAAATTAAGACATCTACATATAAATCACATCCTCTAAGTTGATACCTCCAAACAAAGAATTTTCAGCTTGTTGGGTTCTGCTTCAGAAGTGTTAATCCTTTGTCAGGTTTTCATGCCGAGAAGGATACTTACCTAACGCATTTTTGCCAACCTTGACTCCTATACGCAGGGTGAAATCAGATTTCTTCGCAGGATTGGAGGCCTCCTTCCCCTCTCTTCTTTGTATACACCAACATGACCCACGGAGGAAGCCATCACGTCCGTTGTTCATTCCTAGAACAAGAACAAACCCTTTCTCCTGAAAAGCTGGACTCCTTCTGTGATCTTATGGAGATTGTCCTCACACGCACAACTTTTTATCTCCAGTCATCACCACCTCACCACCTTTGAGACCCGCTCGAGGGCACGAAATGTCACCTCACACGGCCTGACCCTCTCATGAGGTCTAGAGAAACGGCTTCTATATCGACGTCTTCCTTCCAGGAACACAGGCCGCCCTGGGGATTTCAATATTTTTGTGGTTTCTGCACTATTTCCCATCACACTATCAAGTTTACTGCAGAATCCACAACTCTGGAAATCTCTTCTCGTTCCTTGATGGTCTTCTTGCCTCCGTCAAAGATGAAATGTTACAGACGGATTTATACTCAAACCCAATTCTCATCAGTTTCTTCACTGGACTTCCTGCCACTCCAAACATATTCTTCCCTCCGTAGGCAGGAAGTTGTTCCAGTTTAAAGAGATTATTTTCTAGATCATAAACGTATACATACAATAGATACGGTAATAGAATAATAACGGCGTGAATACTGTTGCCCATAAGTTGGAATACTTTTTTTCAGACCCAATCTTAAACGTATTTCTATTTGAACGCCTCGGTAATCATATTAGAGTAGGTAAATGGTTACATATGAGTCCTCACTACCTAGGTGAAGTAAATCCATACATTCCATGCATAATTTTGAATTACAAGGGCAGTGTCAACCCTGGTGCTTTTGTTTTTACACGAATTTCTGATTTTTGCACCATTTTAAACATCAAACTGTGTTCTATAGTTACCAACAAAGGTTATCCACTGCAGA
>JAMKCH010006810.1:0-53312 GCA_023653785.1 Ophioderma brevispina | reverse complement strand
GTGATGTAATCATCTCGTTATATCAGGGTCGTAATTGAGGAATTATCTAAACATGCTAAGATCTACCTTCTAGTTTAGATTTATAGCCGAGATGTGGTATCCTTTCCATAAGGTGTTAGTTATGAAGCGAGCTGCTGACATTCTGGATGCTCTCAAGATTCTTTGATATTGTTTGCGTATAGGTATAGGGATCCCAAGCAGCTCACACATAATCAAAGTGTGGGCGAACAAGCATTTCTCTTTAATTGGAGTGGATGAGTGGGTGGTTGAAAGTTCTCACGAAATTCAGGACTCTATAAAGGCCTTGGATTGTACCTTGATTGTTCCACCTTAGGTCATTTTGGATGTAAATTCCTAAGGTATTGCTGTTATTCATGTTCTTCCGTAGATTTAGAATTCATCAGGGTCGTGTGTGTCGGTGGGTCACAAAATGGCCACAACCCTATGTGAATCATGCAGATGGTGGATGATGTCTACATGGCAGAAGAAAATTCATAATTAATCCCATCAATGACTATAGTTGATCCCACCTCATATGCATGTCCTATATAGTTTGGGCTGCGACAATGTATAGAATAGGGTGAATCACTTCAAGTGTAATCGGTAGTATAGTAGGATAGAGCCGATCACAATAGGGGATTGGATCGGGGTCACAAGGTAAAAAATTCGGGACTGAGCCAAAAAAGTAAGCGTAATGTTTGTCGTAAATTTGCAAACTTCAGAAATAACTTCATGATGCATAGGCTAGTATATTGTATAGTATGAGTTTAACTAGAATTTCGCGGGTTCTTGGCTTTACCCCCCCCCCCCCCGCGCTCGCTATTATTTCAAAGAATTAAAGATCAGTGGGCCCCGACCCCTGCATTTGACCCTTGCACATTGACCTTGACCTCATCAATATATGAGGGACACCATGGTGCACCTATGAACAAGTTTGGTTCCAATTGAACTTCAGTTTTTAATTTAGGATGCATTTTAACATTTTTGCCCATTTTTCAATTGACTCACATGACCTTTGACCTTGGCACTGACCTCATCAAACATATGAGGTATACCATGGTGCACCTATTACTGAAGTTTGGTTCCAAGTGAACTTTCATTTGAGGTCTGCATTTTTTAATGTACCAACACACATACATTACATTAGTGACACACACACAAATAAATACATTCACACACACATACACACGCACAACGGAGTGCTAAGTGGTCCTCCAGCTAAAGCTGGAGGCCCACAAAAATTTCACTTACATTCAGTCATCGTCATCTGTACGATTCACTGTTCACTGTCCTCCGTCAGCTGTTAGGAATTTGATTTATGTCACTAAACAAACAATATCTCACGTGATCCAGTAGGAGTGTTCTAGTCCCAATAACATTCCTCTGTACATGTCTACCTTAAATTATTGGTGTACATTGGACATTCCAAATGCACCTGCATAACGCAAGGAAAAATATTGATGGACTGATGCCCTTCTTTAAAGGGACAGAGATTTCAGAAAGAAAGCGACCGCCACAATTTTTCTCGCAACCTAGGTGTTTATATTTTCTTTTATGTTTGGAATGAGCTTCCAATGTATTAGATCAACCTGATGAAGTGAATCAAACCGAATACGCGTCTTTATGTAATAAGATTAGTGATTTTAGTAGTTCTGTCGTGACCATGGACGAAAGTCAAAGCATGGTTTTTATGGGGGGAAACGGATTAAGATATCAGGAAGTTCAAAACAAGGTTTGCGGTTTTCTTTTGCACCTGTTGTCCAATAAACCTTCCCCAAAGTTCTCGGTAGGTGGTCAACAATCGATCCAGTGAAATTTGAGAGAATTCATAACCTGAAAAAAAATCTCCTCCTGTCACTTTAAATCCCACATGGCTGGCAGGATCATTTTGATACGCCAGGGCGTAACCAGACCTTTACCAATGGGGGGGTGAAGGGGTGCTAAGGACTTTTTTTGAGGGGGCAAATTTGGGTCCTTCTCCATAGACACTGTACAAAGGTCAGTTCATTGGGGGGGGAAGGGGGGGCAGGAGTTTGTTTGGGGGGCTCTGCCCCCCCTGCCCCACCCGCTGGTTACGCCACTCGCTGCTACTCTAATTACTCCTCTAAGACGATTTTCAACAATCAATGATTGTTGTGAAGCTTTATTATTGCCCCTCATACACCAGAGCTTATCCTCCCGCAAATGGTTATGGGGGAGACATATGCGTTGCTCTTGATCACTTAAACAAAATGTTGATGAAATTCAAACGTGGCATGGCGGATAGAACACTGCATGAGGTGATGTGCTGTGTAACATTTGGTTCAGGTTATAAATATTATTGTCCTCATATGCTATTCTCCTAAAATGTGATTATTAACCAACCTAGCACCTAAACTAAGTGGCCGATTTGACTCATTGTCGGGGCCATCTTGATTATCGCACAGCATAATTTCTGGTTTCTTCAGAATTATTATTTAGTGTTAAAATGGATAAGGTAAGATTTTCATTCTGCCCTTAAATGAGTCCTGGTCCCTCAACTCAACGTAAAAAGTGGTTGGTAACCAGTGAGATGCCAGATTTCGAGGAAAAAAAGGGGTTAGTTTGTACTGTCATCAAGGGACCCCGAAACAAATACGAAAAAAGGGGGTATTCTGAGGATCCGTCTCCGCGAAATGTAAAAAAAGGGGCATTTTCAAGAATTGGTACGTTGGTCGACTATTTTTTCAAAATATTGTTTTGTTTTCAGGAAAATTTGTTTATTCTTTGTTTGCATTTTCATCAAGTTTAAAATCAGTTAACATGATTGTATTTTAATTAATCCAATTAAAGACAGGATCATATGGGTAGTACAGCAGACACAAAGTAATATTGAAGGGCCTACTTGTTATGTTTTGTTCTTAAAATGTTTAAATATAAGAGTCATTGAAAAGGGGGTGTCTGAAAATCTTATCATTGAAAACCTTGAAATAGGGGGTATTTTAACCTGATTTGTCATCGATTTTGCCAAAAAAGGGGGTATTTTGGGGTAAAGGTTAAAATCAATGAAAATCATTGGAAGGGGAAAGGGGGTGATTTTGAAAAAAATGAAGAACTAGCATGGTTACCACTTTCTATTGTTGAGTTGAGGGACCGGGAAATGAGTGGACTCGGAAGGTAAATTGTATTAAAATGCACAAGAAGTATAAGATGTGACATGTCTGTTATTGTTGCAAAACTACATATTTACATTGAAAGTTACAGGTATAACACAGAAATGCATATCTATATGCCTGTTATTCTCTCAGAGTTTAACTAAAGACCCAGGTTTAACTAAAGACCAGGTTTAATAACGACCCAGGTTTAAAACTAAAAGACCCAGGTTTAACTAAAAGACGAGGTTTTTTTTAAACCGACTTAGGCATTCATGGATGAACTTTTTCAACATGCTAATCTAAAAATGTGAGAAAATTTATGTTCAGCACAATTTCAGAGTAGTTGAAAGGAAAAAAAAGATATCTATGAGGGACCACTAAGCCTGGTTAAACCCAGGTCTTAGAGTTATTGAGAATATCAGCTTATAGTTATAGTGGGTGGATTTAATTCCTTGGACACCCTGTTGGCAAGCGTTTGTCGGCACGCAGTGGGTTTTGTCCGATACGTTATTGCATTGCTATGTGCGTTATCCCTGCCAGTTAACGAACCTTACACTGGCGTGTGTTCGATTCTTTGTCCGCGAATTAAATCACCGACTATTAGCTCAGGTGTAGTTTAATTGTAAATAGGCCAGCAAAAAACTGGCGAGATACATATGCAAATCCAAAGACCAAGATACCGTTAATATGGCAGCAGAGGTTTGTGCGAATCTGGCAGAAACTCAGGCCATGTAACAATTCAGTGACGTTTATGCTTCTCTTGTGGAATTATGATGGAATTAAATAAAGCCATCTCAAAATGGTGAAAGCAGTGTTGACAAGGACAAGGTATGGCTATGATTAGGCGGTGGCGGCCAAGCCTCATTCATTATAGCAACTCGCCAAAAATGTCAAAAGAAATTAAAGCAATACTGAGTGCAAACCACAAACCAATTTGGGTGCTTTGATGTGGGTCGGTCATGGGTGTTCCCATGATCCACATAGGACTTCGTCCTCGTTCGTTATTCATACAAAAAAATTCAGAAATAACCCTTCCAGTGGAGTTGATTCTTCAACTCCAATGGTTTTGGAATAAGAAAATATTCCTTGACAACATATAAAAAAAATCAGAATTTTTCGTCAAGATTTCGCTTTTACATGTTGAACCAATGCGTCTGAAATTTGGATTTCTTGGCCGCCCTCCCCTGGCTATGATTGTGATTATCTTTAAAAAAATCTTTGTATTGTCTTCCTCCTCCACAAAGTAAATGAAAAAAATCTTGTTATCCAAGACCACCCACAAATTATAAGTTTATTATCCCTTGGCATTTCCTGTAAAATTTCCTACCTCTTGTCTGAATGCTTGTAATGTATAAATGGCGTCTATTTTATTCCCGGGCAAAAATATGTCGCTTCAACTTTCAAAGAAATACAAATACATTCTTTGTATTATGTCCTTTTAAGAGAAGATGACACAATATGTGCAAGTCACTGTCCAACCAAGGTCTGTCGATATTGATCGCAGTGGGTATCGCTACATCTATAGTAGATTCCTTCCTCTTATGTATAATACCAAAGACCACCTCACACGTCATTTGTTAATGATGGTACCAGACGTTGGACAGATCATTTGCAACTTTGAGGGGAAAAGGGTCAAATTTCAATAGGTTTGTAGGTAAAATTCCATTCATATGTTTTAAAATGTAAAAATCCTGTTGGTTAATTTCATGAAAACAAACTTTTCTTTCACAATTTTTTCCCGACACCTCTACCTTCTCTAATATTAATTAAAAACCGAGCGTCTTAGCTAATTGAATGGACAGTAGCTATGGACACTACCTGGGATCACCATTGTCAACTAATTAACCAACATGTACATGGTAATCTACTTAAATAGACAACTTGGTCTGAATAATCTCGAACACCCAACCTTGGATTCTGACTGAACTTACAGACAATTTTGCTTTTGTTTGGTTGGATGTACATAACTTCCACTTCATTTGGTGAACCACTTTACTGTTTTGGCATGGAATGACACTCTGATCATCATCCGTGGTCTGAAAAAAAGATGCAAGTTAGGCATTTCCCAGAGGGTGTTTTGAGTCAATCCCACAATGCACCTGTATTGGGAAATTTCACCTCAATAGGATCATGTGATCCCATAAAAATCCTATTCTTAACACATAAAAACTCTGACTTTAACGCTCATATTAGCCCACAAAGCATTAGTACTTAGGGATTTTCTTGCATGATTATGAAATTTCTTGTGGTTCTAAAAATTTTGGAACACTTTTTATCCGTAAGTACTGACATGTTTTTATTACAATATGGTATAGGCACATTGCTATGCATCATGGAATTGATTCAAAACACCCTCTGGGCATTTCCCATGACCAGTAAATATACATGGTGTGCAGAGAATTGATCAAATGATGGCTAAGGGCCATCAGTTCGAGTCTAGTTCACCCACTGACCTCTACACATGGATAGTGGGCTGCCGCAGTTGAATGGTCGCCGAGTGTCACAACAGGAAGTTGCTTTTTTACCTTGACAATATGGCGGGAAACAATGCATACACCTGCTGGTGCACATATTCCACACAGATGTTCTATTGTTATACAAAATTCCTTTAACTTGACAAGGTGGTTATGCATGTGTTTCCCGCATATTGGTAAGAAAAAAAAGCAACTTCCTGTTGTGACACTCGGCGACTCAGACCCGCTATCCATGTGTGGAGGTCAGCAAGTTCTCCCTGTGCTCTTATGGTGACATTGACTTACAATTTTTCTTCTGGTGCCAGGAATATTGATATTGAATAGATCAAAATCCCATTGCAATGGTAAACAATTTCTATGTGTGTGTGTGTGTGTGTGTGTGCATGTGCAGCTTGTATTGTTTACACCATTCAGTGGAATGTCATGACCTTTAGGTGGGTCAGGTTGCAAAGACTTGATACACCAAAAAGGTAACCCAAAAATGAATGGGGGAGAGGGGAGAGAGATATGCAATGAACTAATTAATATGCATACTTGCTGTATTGTTAAAATGATACATAACATGTGTTTCCTTAGCTACATTAAACACTATGACATGTGGTTGGTGTGTGACTTGACATCAGTGGCGGATCCAGGATTTGAAAAATGTCAAAATTAGCGGGGGGCTGAAAGGCTGAAACTTGTCCAAAACCTTCCAAAATGGGCTGATTTTGCAAGATTTTGCAGAATTACCTGGAGGCGCGCGCCCCCTCCGCCCCCTCCCTGGATCCGCGCCTGGACATGGTCATCAAGCTTGGATTAATCAACATATTGATAGCATTTCAAGCTTGTTGGGTATGGTTGTGTGTGTGTGTTGAGAAAGGGTGGAGTAGTATCGGTTAGCAGGGAAGCTGGTGCAGGAATGGGAAGGGAGGAAGGGGTAGGATGGTTGTGCAGGTTTTAGGAGTAGGTAGGGGGTAAGATGGTGTCAGTGAGTAGGGGTGCATGGGTTAAGGCAACTCGAATGCATGCACCAAACTATACCAGCGTACTCATACAGTTGCACTTTTGTCAACTCTGGTGTGCCACCTCGTCTTATGATTATGCATGAAAGCGGGGAGACTTGTGGTTCACGAACTGCCTTGTTTGAATTTCTGATTTTTTTTCCAACATGGGCAGTGTTCATATCGACATACCAGGATTATTCCAGTGTCGACGTGATGATGATATCCTGCACATTGATGTCTTCCCTAATCGTCCCCCGCCGAATTAGTTTCGGAACTGGGACTAGAAAAAGCAGCGTCCTTGGGAGCCGGTCCATTCGTCTGTGATAAAAATGTTAACCCACGTTTTATACTATTTATCTGGAGTTCCGTAAGGCTACAATGATGTAACTTGGTGTAAAGAAGCGGTTGATGAGTTCTCGACCTGAATTTAGATTTTGGGCGTAAAATAGGCAATTAGTATCTAATTTGCTATTTATGAAGATTTTCAATGCAAGGCCTGTGTACAGTTTTCTAGAGTTCCGCAGGCGTATAATTATAATGATGTACTTGGGTGGAAGGAAGCGGGCTGAGAGTTTCTCGACCCGATTAGATTTTGGGACTATTTATGGGGGCAAATTGATTAATGCAATTGAAACTATTAAGATGCGTGATCGGCGTATGCTATATTTATGATACTGTACATTGGATACCTCGATATTCCTTCCTGCTGCATGAAAGCCTATCCTGGTGCAACATCTTTTTTTGAAATTTTGAAAGTATGAGATATATTCGGCGTAGGTATGCAATGAGCCTATTAAATATGCGTAAATTGGGCTGTATCTCTGCAAATGATTACAATCGGATAGGCCTAATTCCTTTCCTCCTTTCCTTCCTTCGCTACATGACCACTGTCATATGGAGGGGTTAGGGTAATTGCGGGGTGTTTGGGGAGGGGTAGGGTATTGCGGGGTGTTGCGGAGGGGGGGGGTGTGCAGGGTTGGAGTGGCGATGGGGTGTTGTGTTGAGGAGGGGGTGGGGTGTTGCATGTGTTAGGAGGTGGTGTTGCGGGGTGTCCTGGGAGTGGTTATAGTGTGGGGAGGGGCTGGGAGTGTTGGGGTTGGGTTGTTGTGGAGGGGAGTGGCCTTGTTTACGGGGTGTTGGGGAAGGGGAGGCCGTGATTTTACGGGTATTGAGGGGATGCTTGAGGGGTGGGGTTGTGTTGCGAGTGTTGGGGAGGGGGTGGGGGTGTTGAGGGTGGTTGTTGCGGGGTGTTGGGTTTTTGTTTTTTTTTAAAGTGCCATTTTTGGTGGGTGCTGCAGGTTGTTGTGGAGGGGGTGGGGTGTTGGTAGTTGCATTTATCGCATGTTAGTGGATCGCGACATGCGGGCGGGGACATTTTTTAAACGCATCACGTAAATACAAGTTCGACCTTGTTTTTTGTGAATAGCGATGGTAGGCAAATCTATGGTGATAAAAATTTGAATAGTCTTAAAAATTTAGAGCACCTCTCCTTTTCCCAATCATGGAGTGTTCGGAAGCCTCAAGAGTATCTTGGGGCTCTCCTCCTTTTAAGGTGCGGTGTTCCGATCGTCTTTGGGACCCCCCTGATTTAACCCCGGAAGGAGTTCGATTTTGATATCAGATGAAGGCCGTATTTTTCTCATTGTCTCCTGAAATTTGAGCCCCCAAATCCATTCCATTCCAAGATATAAAACAAAAAACTACGCCGTTTGTAGTGGTTAACCATCAATGATAAGCACAGTATTGAATAGGGGCTTTTTTCACATGCTTTATTGCATCGACCAGAAAAACCGCAATTTGTTTCGCACGGTACGTTATGGGGGTGTATGCAGGTGCCCGGCTCTCATATCACGTGGAGAACACAATACACATAATCGGGAACAGCACCTTTAAGATCACCAAGTATGTGTTTCATCAACAAATAGTCATTAGGTTTCCATAATATTGGTATTGTAAACACGGTTCTCGAACCCAAGGTCCCACCCCCGCACAGTGCGGTAGCTAAAGAACAAAAGAAACGTAATTTTTAAGACTCCGGGAAGATTGTGAAGGAATAAGGTGGGTTCTTAACCACTGAGGCTCCTCCCTTGCATGACATGACCTTCAAAATGTTTGCACTGAACGTTGGTCACACCCACCAATTTTTCATCTTCCATCCTCCTACCACATTATTAATTTGACCTTGATGACCCTGCATGACCTTGAAAGAACTCCAAATTTTTTGCACTGAACTCTTGACCACACCCACCAGTTTCATCCTCCTCACATGATTAGTGGATTTGACCTTGAATGACCCCCACATGACCTTCAAAACTTTCCGGCAAGTAATTGTGACCACATTCACTCGGTTTTCATCCTCCTCTATGAGAAGTTTAATTTGACCTTGAATAACCACACATGCCCTTGAATGACCTAAATTTCGCACGAACTGTTGATGCACGACCCACCAAGCTCCATCCTCCTACCGGCATATTTAGTGAGTAATGTGGACCGTTGACTGGATAGACCCTGCTATGGGACGTGAGTAGTAGACCTTCAGAAAAAATGACTATGGTTGAAGACATGCTGGAGATAGGATAATAGACACGGGGGGCCTGCGCAATAGGTTTACAGGGTTCAATTCGTAGCGCCGTCAGGCTACCACGACATGAGTGTGGTGGGACAAGGGGGGACTTGTAGATTGACCACACAAGCATGACACCTGGTGAAAATGTACACTGCAACAAGTTGTTCTGTGACAAATCTTGATGTAAACGCACTAGCTCAAACATTTGACGACAAAATCATCTGACCATCCTGTACAGGTGATGTATAGCAATTTGAACTAATGTTATCCACTAACTGTGGATGTTTGACCGCATTTGACCTTTGACCAATGCCACATGCACCCATCTCCGAACTCCTCCGCCGCCTACTTGAGTGACCTCTATGGTGGCCAAGATGCCCCGCATACTGCTCCATCAAATATACCGTGTTTACATGTTTTATTATAGCTATTTACCCTATTTTTGACCACATTTGACCTTATTTTTGACCACATTTGACCTTATTTTTGACCCTGCCACATGCACCCACTTTGTATCCCACCCCCTGCGGACATAGGATACATCTATGTTGCGAAGATGGACATCCACACTTGCTTAGTTCCAAAGATATCGCGAGGGACGCACACACACATGGACGGCTAGCATTTCTATAGTCCCCCTCCGCCAACAAAAGTTGGCGGGGGGGCCAAAAAAATAGAGTCCACTCTAAAGAATGCAACACCTTTTCAAAATTATGTAACTGCACTGAAAGTTGCACTATTTATTCATTTCCAATAACACATGAGTACAAAGTTCACATGTTTGGAAGGGCATATGTACAACTTAAATAATTTCAAAACAAATGTAACCTGTTACATCAAAAGCTTCGTAATGTCAGCTGTGACATAAGCACCAATTTTTAAGTAGCAACCGATAATATTTTATCACAATGTTGCTATACAATCTTGCCTGGGAATCTTGTATAGTTTGAGATTTATACCTGCCTCAACTGCACATGAATGCTTCGAAAAGTAGGGCATTCTATCTCACCTGTTAAACAATCCAGATAGTGATGGCAACAGTCACTATGAGTTACAATACCCTCATCTGCCAAGGACACAGTTCAGTGGGTTGTACTTGTACACACATTGACCTTGTGTGATCTGGGTATCGTATACCATACCCAAAAAACAGGGGGTTTATTTTCTATACATGGTGAATAAATGCTACCTGAACTCTGCCAAGGAAGGAAATTTGACTAGTCATAGTGAGTAAACAGGATTTTGAATCCAAGAGCAGGTACACCCCCCCCACCGTTTTATATCCTGGCATATGTGAGTCATTTTTGAAAACAAGTTTCGGTTGATTCTGGCAGACAGTATGAACCTTTTTGATGTAATGGTCACTAATGTTGATGTTTTTTACAGAACAGAAAAGTTCTTGACCACAGTATGGTACAAACCAAAGGGCAATTTGTAACATGATAGAAATAAGCTAATTAATATTCATGAATACTGCAAATAATGAGGAGGCAAAACCTACACATAATATTCTGCACCTCACCAACTCCGCTACTCTCACATCCTAAAAATCCCCAAGTGTGAAGTAAATCGGGGATAGCGTTAAGCCTGCAGAGCATTTTAAAAAGGTTAACCGGTTCATACGGACGGACGGACATATGGACGGACGATACGGGACCCAAAAATTTGGACTAGTAGGTGCCTCCATGAACATTCTTTCAGGGCGACACAAAAACTGTTCTCTCTATTCAGAAATAAGTCTTCATGGATCCCATTTACTCATGAAAAACCTTTCATCTCTCTTTCTCTTGAACGTTTCTTTCTTCCGACTTTGAACTTTTGTTATATCCAAGATTATGCCTGACATAAGTTTCCTTGAAGTGGGGAGTTTCCGTAACCTGACCCATTCTGACACACTTATGAAGTTGGAAACCCTCATGGCATAAAGCACAGGTTTATTATTATTCCGTTAAGGTTTCCGAATTCATAAATGTGTCCAAAAAATAGGGACAGCAGCGGTCCCAAATAGGTCCGTCCAATATATGTAATGGTTCGCGACCACACCCCTATCACTGACCACACCACAACACCCTCACAGTGGTCAGCCCCAAAAGCAAACCACGACCATACCCCATACCCCCGGACCACATCTCCATATCCCCCCTCCACACCCCCATACCACACCCCCTACCACAACCCCCATACCCCGGAGCACATCCCCATACCCCCAGATACCACACCCCATCCTCCCGACCACACCCCTATCCCCAGACCACAACCCCTATCTCTCAGGACCCCACCCCTACCCCCAGACCCACACCACACACCCCCCCTACCCTGGCCACATCCCATACCTCCGACCACACCTCCATAACCGCTGAACCATAACCCCTGGACCACAAACCCTCAAGAAAACACCCCATACCACAAACCCCATTCCCTGCAACACCCATAGTTTCCAAGACCACACCACCATATCACGGACCACACCACACCCACGCACTTGTCAGCCCTATGCATACCCCAAAACCCACCCTGGACCCTACACCCCATACTCACCAGCGTGAGTACCACACCCCCATCACCTCACCACACCCCATACCCCTCACCACACCCCATACCCATCACCTCACCAATTACCCCGGACCACACCTCCAAACCCCGACCCACACTCCCTTACCCACAGACCCACACACAACCCAATACCCCCGGACCATACCTCCGGACGACAAACCAGCCCCATAGCCCCGACCACACTACATACCCAAGAACCACACCCCATACCCCCAGACCACACCTCCATACCCCCATACCATTACCCCCAGACCACACCCACAGACCACACCCCTAGCAATACCAACTGACCACATCCCATAACTCTGGACCACACCCCCTAGGAACACATCCTCCATACCCCCAGACCACACCCCCCCCATACCCCTGACCACACAACCCATATAACGACGCCCATTCAACTGACCACCCCCTTAACCCCTGACACCCCCCCTACCCCAGACCACCCGCCCTACCCCAACACACCCCAGACACACCCAGAGACCACACCCCAAACCCCCAAACCACACCCCCACCCACAGACACCACACTCAATCCCACATACACACCCACACCCACCCTCCCTTTGATCCAACTCCACAGACATCCCATGGACAAACACCCACAGACCACAGCACACCCCATACCCTGGGAACACCCATACTTCCAAGAACCACACCCCATATCCCCAGAGACCACCACACCCAATATCACTGGACCACAACACCACACACCCTCACAGGGTGTCATGCCCTATTCAATACCCCCCTACCACAGCCCCTAACCCCCGAGCCACACCCCCTACGGACCACATCTCCATACCCCCAGACCACACCCCCATACCGCCGGCACCACAAACCCCCATACCCCGGACCACACCCCCATACCACACCCCAAATCGAACCAGTTCGAGCCAGTCCAAGTTCAGTACTGTGTGACGTAGAGATCTCCAATATTTTGTTCACAAAAGTGTCAATGAAATCATTAAATAGGTCAAGTATGGCTAATTAATTATGCAATTAGGTACTTAGAATGCATGATATACTGTGGTAAATTGGAATCAGTTCGAGATCTGTCGCCCCGCACCCTTCCACCAAGTTTTCTCATCAGTCATCATTTTCAGCCCTATAGTAACGTACGGATCTCCAGATTTTTTGTTCACACACGAAAACTGTCAATGAACATCATGAAAATAGGTTCAAATTACAATTAATTATTCAAATAGGTACTTAGAATGCATATATACTGATTTAAATTGAATCAGTTCGCGATAATCTAGCCCCACAGCCTTCCACCAAGTTTCAGCCTTGTGACGTATAGATCTCCAGATATTTGTCACAGAAAAGCTCACGACGCCGCCGCCGCTGCCACAGACGACAACACGATCATGCTCCATACTGTCGTTCCTATTGGACGACTAAAAAATGTGTCAGATGGGTCAGGTTACAGAAACGTCTTGGAAGTTGTGCCTTGTCACCAATATAATCAACTGCTCCAAATCAACTCAATCGAAATCAACAAATATATTTGTGTAATTGCAAACTGAAACTTTTTTTCCAGTGATTAATTCTTCCCAAATGCAAATTGTTTTCAAAACACATTTTCTTCTTCACATGAAGTCATGTCACAAAAAACATCTAATTCTAAAGTTTAAGCTAAATTACTCCAGTGGTTTAGATCAAGATGTAACAAAAATGTCCAAAGAATAGCATCTGTGGTTATCATGTGGTTGACTACATTTGGGCACCGTTTTTGTTAGAGCACATAAAGTTAACATTTCTCAGGCTTAACATTTTACTGGGATTATTATGAGAAAAATGTGAGCTTGTACCAAACTATCCATTTGGAAGAGGTGAGGCTGTTAATCGGATCATCCACCTTTAAGGGACTACTTCAAGCTGTAAACCAAATAACATTATCTTAGCATGGAAACAGTAGATGAAAAGAACTACAATGACATCAAACCATACCACCCTTTTCAATATTCTGCCAGTTATTTCTACCTAAAATTAGCTAATTAATTTTATGAGGCAAAATGCATTATAACAATCAACATACAATGTTGCATGGTAACAAATTTTGACCAGAAATCACTGCATTCAGGTATTTCCAAATTTGATCCTTCAATGATACATTGTTTTAACTTTTGATTGAATATTTAGTTTTTTTTATTTAAATGGTGCATAAGATTGACATTCTATTAATTTCTAGAAAATATACATTTATTGACAAGTACTAAAGTTGTCTTTACTATTTTGTCTTGAATAGCAATTAAATCAAAATTATTCTTCAAATACATTTGAAACACAAATCTACAACTTCAGAAAAATATAACAAAATATATAGGTTTTCAGGAATTAGTCCATTTTACACAGTGAACAAAATTGGTCCTTGT
The DNA here is from genome assembly GCA_023653785.1 of Ophioderma brevispina. Classification (NCBI taxonomy): domain Eukaryota; kingdom Metazoa; phylum Echinodermata; class Ophiuroidea; order Amphilepidida; family Ophiodermatidae; genus Ophioderma; species Ophioderma brevispina. The sequence continues at coordinate 39,246 of JAMKCH010006810.1, read as the reverse complement.
ACAAAGTCTATGGGTAATTTAAAACCACAAATTTATCAAAAATGCATATTTTGAAAAAAAAAATATGGCATGTCATGTTTTGTTGACACCAATATATTCAGTTTTTAACCAAATAATCACAATCATGCCTCATGCCTTGAGGCAAAATTTTCAGAATTGCAAGAAAGGATTCCAGACAATTTATACACGGAGAATTTTTTTCAACAACACTGTAACCAATAATCCTACCTTTTAAGGCAGGATTTTTAAAATTGCAAAAAAGGATTCCAGGTCATTTAATGAGAATCCCACTAAGAATTCTTTTTTTTTAATAAAAGGTTTTAGATGTTGCTTTATGCCTCGTAGAACTCTTAATTGCAATGTGTAATGTGATATTTCTGTGATTTGTGAAGTGCTTAACACTCTCGCAGTGCTTTGAATTTGTGATTTTAACTAAGTAAGAGCTACCCTATGGATCAAAGCTATTTATGCATTTTTAATCCACATTCAAAAAATAAAAAAATACATTATTCACAGAACGCATGTGTCATCTACCATCACAGTTTGTGAAAGGTCACATGAGGTCACCAACATTTGGGACACTATTTAAGGGCTATTGTATCCAAGGATCATGAAAATCTATCGACATATGTGGATACACCAAGAAATTACGTAATTGTGACCTTTTTGGGCCACAACAGTCACTTGAGGTCACCAAGGTCATATGATGTTACCAACATGTGGGACACTACCCAAGGACCATTGTATCCAAGTGTCATGAAAAATGATTGATGTATGTGGATCACCAAGCATTTTTAAATTCTTCCCATTTTTGGCCATGACTCTAACGACTTTGAACCAACTTGTGAGAGGGGCAATTGTGGGACACTATCCAAGGACCATTACATGCAAGTAGCCTGAAAACGTGTGCATGTATATTATGGAAAGAGCGGGTAATTATGTTTAGGGTTAACATTTTGGGTCAACATTTTTACCACATACACGGATTGGTGAAGGCGAATAGTGTTCGTTGGTATGGGCACTTGCTGAGGAGGGATGACGAGCATATTCCAAGAATGGTTTTTGAGTTTGAGGTGGGCGGTTTGAGGAGGAGGGGATGTCCAAAGAAGACATGGAAGAAGTGGAGGTAGGGAGTGCGGGCGATTGCTATGAGTGCGAGGTGAATCCGGCCACCCCTGTTTTACAGGGACAAACCAGATTTAAAACTTTGGATTTACTAATATCTACCAAAGCAATCCCTAGGTGCCCTCATGCAGATGACACAGAAATCAAATATTGCAGGCCTCGGACCACTTGTCTTGTGTCGCCTGCTGTTGCGGTTGTGAATGATAGGCCTCATATGACCTTTGACCTTGACATGTGACCATTGATCTCAAACAAATGCGGGTTTGCTTGTAATATCCATAAACCAAGTTTGGTTCAATTGAACTTCAACTTTTCAATAGAGGTCAATTTTACATTTTCTGTCTATCTTACAATAGGCCTCATATGACCGTTGACCTTGACATATGACCTTTGACCTCATAAACAAATGAGGGTTGCGTGTAACCATCTACAGAGTACACATTTAATTACATGTTGCTACACATTTGCGACAATGCTGGAGTTTGAAAATTGGCCAGATAGGCACAAACAATGAAAACTTGCTCTGCGATATCCTTCATTGTGAACTTCAAATCTCCAGACAATATCTGGAAGGATTTGATGTGGTTAATGATATCTTCAGCATGGATTCTTGCAGCTGCAATCTTTTCAGAAGTATCAACTTCATCGGACTGAGAAGTGTAATCATCCTTAAAAGCTGGTATCACCAAGTCCACTCTACAAGAATTGATGTCACATTTGAATGTGTTGCGAAACCTATTGGTGCAATCTTCGTCATCGTTATCATCATCTTCTATGTTCTCAATCAGTTCTGTTACTGCCGTACTTAACTCTGTGATCTCCTCACTGCTGGTCATGCCATTCTGAAGACTTGCAACATAAGTTACAGTACACTGTGGACTGAGAATAACTAGGAACTTGTACATATTACCCGCCTTCTGATGGCTTGTTGTTTGCTTGTTTGCTGTGGCATCTTCAGGTGTCTTGGTGAATAGCTCCGTGCAATCCAAATAATTTTCAAGTCGCTAGAATCATTGAACGACTCGCATCTATTCTGGCCTGTGACTGTTTTCGGAGGAAGTTCACATAAATTTTTCAGTTCAATGTACAACACATTAATCCATGACGTAAATGTGTGGGAAATCATAGCTACTGGAACACCAAATAAGCGGGACAGCTGCTCCATTGACATCCCGGTCTTCAATCGTACGAGTGCCATAAAAAAAGATTCTTCTCGGTCTGTTTGGGATGCAGGTCTTGAATTCTGCCCTGGGCATGGTTTGCTTTGAAAAGCTAACAGGTTATGCCACAGTTTCATGTGGTGTGCTTTGTCCTCTACATATTGAAAGAAAGCAGAGAATGTTCCATAATTTGGAAAACCTGTGAAGTACTTCATGTCTTTGTCGCTATTTTTGACTGTCTTCAGGGTCAGCAGGCGGTCTTCTAATCGTGCAACATGCTCTTTCAAATCCTGAAGATCTTTGCGCAATTGTTCCTCCTCTGTTAGCTGTGGTGGTGGTGGTGGTGGTGGCTCAGCAGTGTTGGATAGATAATCATGGTCTGTATGAACTGGAATTTGTGCACTGAAGGGATTTGCATTCACAAGCCTTGGTGGACGTCCTCGTCCTACGTAAGATGTACAGTTTTATGCATATTAATTATTAAAATCTCACGTAGTAGTTCCCGCCCGCAACTAATAAAATATGGTAGCTTGTAAATACAGGACGTGTCTACCATGGAAATTGTTTTAAAATTGATTTTTAAAATAGGAAAAACACAGCATTTTCTAGTATTTTGTATTATAGTATTACCAATAATGCATGTTTGAAAGGGAAATAGCGCAAACTATTTTCCCTGAGGTAATGGCTAAGGCCTATCACCCCAAACCCGCAGAATGAGGGGTGATAGGCTCGTAGCCAGTACCGAGGGAAAATAGCTTGCCCTATTTCCCAATACAACCATATAACTTGAGGCATAATAACATTAAATATGCTTCCGATATAGGGTTTTCAATGATAGCAAGCATCCTTATTGGGCAAGCTTGGTATGATAAGGCAAAAAAAATATAAGTTTGTTTCCAGTAGGTAGTCCAAAAACCTATACAAAATACACTTTTTTTAAATTGTATTTTTTAATTCTCCCAGAAATGGCTCAAATTGGTCAAATGGCAGGTCAAAATCATATTTGACTGTCAAATTATTAGTTTATAAAACAAAAATATAAATTTGGGATCATTTGTATATATTTTTTTAAAATGCAATTTGATGTCATTGGGGCATTTTTGTCTATACAAGTGGTCTCGAACCACAAGTGTTGCCCGATTTTTTTATCCACATTTCCTTCATTCCTATTTTATAACTTGACCTCAGATGACCTTTGACCTGTGCAAATGACCCGGGACCTTATTATAAAAACATTCCCCATGTTGCATGTATTGCCCAAGTTCGGTTGCAATTGGACTTTATCTTGTCAAATTATGCCAATCTGATGTTTTCAGCCCAATTTACAACTACCTCACATAACCTTATACCTTGGAATGTGACTCTTGACCTCAATATCATATGAAGGTTCCCAAGGGGCATCTATGACCCAAGTTCTGTAGCAATTGGACTTTTCAAATGAAGCCAATTCGATGTTTTCAGCATGTTTTAAAACCTGACCTCATATGACCTTTGGCCTTGATGAGCCCTTGACCTCATCGTATGAAAGTTCCCAAGGGGGATTCATGATGCAAGTGCTGCAGCAAATTGACTTTTACTTCTTGGATGAAGCCAATTATTGTGTTTCAACTTGGTCTCATATGACCTTTGAGATTTGACCTGGTATGTTATGAAGGTTCCCAAGGGTTGTCTATGACCCAGTTTCTGTAGCAATTCTCAAATGAAGCCAATTTCATGTTTTCAACCAATTTTATAACTTGACCTCAAATGACCTTTGACCTTGGTATGTGACCCTTGACTTTGTTATCATATGAAGGTTCCCAAGGGGCATCTTTGACCCTATTTCTGTAGCAATTGCACTTTTACTTGAGAAACTTTCTCTGAACTTTACCCTTTGAAAACACGGGCAGTCGGCCACATGTTCTGACAGAATTGACCGGTAGGTGCCTCCTGCAAATCCTTTCAGGTGACACAAAAATGCAAATTTCTCAGTAAATCAAATAACAAAACGAAATGCAGTAAAAATGACTTAAAAATAAAAATGCGCATGGCATACTGGATACAAACCTTTTTTTTTTGCACAATAACTCTATTTTCATATTCCTGAGTATATCAGATCATGTTACAATTGATACACATTTTCTTAGTTAACTGGATAAGCTGTGATTGTTAATACTTTCGCCGGACTTTTGGGCTACTTCTAGCTACTTGTTTAGGCCAGTCAACTTGAACCATTACTCAAAACTAGCGAGACATAGCAATTCTGACCACAGACTGCCCTAGATTTTCTAGACAGTGTCTCGCCTCGAGGCCGTTTATCAATGAAACTGCAACCCGCTATCAGCTCATGTGCCCACACGTTTGCCGACAGGAGGTCAGTAATTGCCAATCTTTATCCCTAAAGTCCCTGGTGTGTGAGGCCCATGAATGTGCCTAGCACGGGTCCAGGGAAAGGTTTAAACATCAGAATTCTGAAAAGTGTAAGGTGCCTCCTTTCAAAATGACTTGCACCTTTATCATTGCAATATCATCAATACAAAATCCTGCTGAAGACAAACAGAGTTTACACATAAATACTTTAGTTTACTTACTAGCAGGTGGAACTGGGTATCCAGATGGATCTATAATTAACAAAAGGGAAATACAAAAAGGAATTGGTCAAGTGTCACACAAACATACAGTGCAAATTTTAATAACTTTTTGTTAAGAAGCCATTTTGTTTGGACGAAATGACATCAGTATACGAACAACCTGCATATTATGTGACTTATTTATACTTTGTCTTGTCTGAAGTATGAAGTGATGATACACGCGTATACCCAGTGCTGCCTTTCAGCTGCAGTGTGTTTGTGCTTTGTCTACGCGCACACTGAAAGTTGGTACAATGTATACGCCCGCATCGCTACTTCATACTTCGAACTGGACAGAATATAGCTCCCCATCTCTTACAAGCATCCCTACATACTTTTTTTGAACTGATACATCTATGTACCATCAAATTCAGTCAATCAGTTGGGTGACAACTTTTGAATTCTGTTGCACAGTAGTTTTAGTGTTGTTCTTGGTTGTATTGTGAGGGAAATTACCACTAAATGAGCTCGGAATTACTTGAAATTCTAGGAATAAGCATTTCTCAATCTTCTCCGCTCAAGGGTAACAAAGTGAATCAGAAAGAGAAGCTGCTAGAACAGGGTTTCCCAACCTTTTTCACCCGAGACCCCATTTCTTGATACTTGGCTTGTGGTGGCTCCCATTACTCACAAATAATAATTCTCAAAAAGAAACTTGACCAGTCAAGAAAAAATTGAAGGTGTTGTGCAGAGGCACACGTTTTCAAGCCAGGGGAAGGGGAAACAATTTGACACTCTGAATCTACTGATGACAGGGAAGCAAGGGCAATCTTTAAAATCCTTAAAATTAAGCAACAGAATCTACAGGGTGACCCAATAAAACTTTTTAACCAAAATTAAAGTGATATTTTTCCACTTCTGAATTTTGATATCTGGGGATTTTTTGTAACATAAAGAATGGGTATTGAGCATTTGCCTGCAAAAATGTTAATTTTGGTTGAGTGTTCTCAAGATATGGTCAACACTGGAACAATAGAAGTCAGCAAATCAGACTTACAGTGCATGATGGGATGTTATTCCATTCTTAAAGAACTAAACTTACCAGTTCCATTACCTGGTATATCTGAAATTAAGAAATTAAAAAAAGGTCAAAATTGTGTCATTATTTGCCAATTACATGAATTACCTGAAAGTGCTGCCACGGGTTGTTAATTAATGGTCATCTTAAATTCAAGAATCAATACTCACGTTACATACTGTGGCTTCTATTCACAAAATGATCCCCGATTAACTCTTATTTTTTTTAAAAAGTTTGAATATGAAAGGAAATGACCTAAAATAGGAACATTCTCAAGTGTCTCCATGTATTTTTGTTACACTTCCCAGCAGTAAACACTTATTAGCAAAGAAGCAAGATTTTTGAGGTTTTCATCATTGTACAACTTAAGCCAGGGCTATATGTATAAGGATCAAAACCGCTGTAACAATGCTTGATGGGAGGTGGGAAACCAACACTTGAGGGGTGAGGTGATCAATATCAAAAGGATATCAAAAAACAAATTTGGATCAAAGGTGGGTGATCAGATCAACAACTTGAGATTACCGCCAGTGAAATATAAAAAGCAAAGAAATTATAACTTTGAATTAAAGAAAAAAAACCTACCCAACTGTGGTCGACTCAGAATAGCTACATACACTGTCCTGTGGGCCCATTTAGTACGCATTTTTGCTACTACTCTTCTAAAAAGCCGCAGCTGGATCATCGCAACTAAAATTGGTAAAAATGCTTTTGGTAAAATACTTCACGAGAGGGATAAAACATCAATTGCAAATGCTACCCTGATCAGGTCAACCATCTTTAAAATAACATTTGAATGATAGCTATATTTTGAGCTGTATATGGGGCAAAGGTCATTTGAAAACCCTTCAAATTGATACATGTTTTATAATTCTTGGTAAGTTTTTATACCCCCCCCCAGATCAGGGAAAGGGTAAATATCACAAAGTCTTAGGAATATGTTGAATAATGTTAAACAATCACTCAAAACTTACACTTTAGAGGGGGAACATTCAACAAAACTGGTTGGTACTATCCACTTTTCCAGGGAAGATAGACTTGTCCTACCTGTAAACACAAATATATATATACATGTTTAAAGTCAGAAATTTTACTGTGAACAAAATTAACACTGATAACAGATTTTATGGCATCCTTAAGTCTTCTCCCCCTACTAGCAAAGATATGAACATGCAACTATAAATTTCAAAGGGAGACAACATTTTGGGTTTAGTTCTTCTTCCATGACTTCTTTGCACAGAACCTTGTCTTGTGTTGTGTCAAGAGGATTTTGCACGAACTTGTCTTGTGTGTGTGTCAGATGTATTTAGCACAGAACTTGTCTTGTGTGGTGTCAAGATGTATTTTGCACAGAAACTTGTTCCTTGTTGTGTCAGTGTTATTTTGCACAGACACTTGTCTTGTTTGGTGTCAAGATGTGAGTTTGCACAGAAATTGGCTTGTTGTGGTGTCAAGATGTATTTTGCACAGAACTTGTCTTTGTGGTGTCAGAGTGTAATTTTGCACAGAACTTGTCTTGTGTGGTGTCTATGGTATTTTTTGCACAACTTGTCTGTGTGGTGTCAAGACATTGAATGAGCTGTCACCAATCTAACTTGGTATGAGGTACGAGTCACGTAACATCCAGAACTTCAGATACGAGCCTTTTGAGATTATTTCATTGTGGCATATGTAATGAAGTTGCATAGTCAATGTTGGGAGAAGACCCAAAGAATTGCACAGCAACTCTGCAGCAAGTTGCAAGCATTTAAAGTAATAAGTCTACGAATACGCGATAAGTTACTAATATGGTAATTTACACTCTCACAGCTATCTTCGATCTGATTGGACAATTTTACTCATATCATCAAAATGGGGAACATGGGAAATACGTCCATGAGAAATATGTTGCTTATTGGAAAGAAAATTTCCTGTCCTCTCAAATAAAGAAATCCATAATGGAAGGGAATTCGTATCTAGTAAGGAAATTTTTGATTGTGGTTCGTGAGAAATTGTGGCAATAATTTTTCCAACCTTGTCTAAGATGCTAAGATGCCAATAGCATCTTATGTAATAAAAAGATGATTTAGTACCCATGGATTACTAAATCTACAGACCTCCAACGAATGTTTAAACAAATCCTACAACTTTTAGATGGAATCCATTCTGATAGATCTGATGACCTGCAAAAGAATTACAAAAATGTAATATGATAAGCTTAAGCAAGCCCTTTGAAATAATGATTATATAATGCTTGATTTTAAATGTACCTCTCATGCCTTTAATAACCTCATAGAAAGATCCTTGTCATCTGATTGGTTAAATGAAGTCACATGACATGGTGTAGTTTTCACTATTTTCGCTTAAAATGTGTATCTTTTGCTGGTATAGTACTTTTTGCCTGGTATAGTAACTTGACCGGCAGTAATGTTCCTACCGAAATCTAGTCTTTTTACTGCAGCTGAAAGGATCTATCTATGAGGTAGAAAACAAACAAATATTAACTGCCCCTTTACTCGGGCCACAGTCAAAACTCTTGAGCCTCGGTGATGTCGAGACCATACTATTTTCCTCAGTCTGTCTTCGGTGAAAATATACGGTCCTCAAATCAACTTGAGTCAATAGTTTAAATATGTCCCTCATGGGCATCAATCTTGGTTACAGTCTAAGCCTACTAACCTCCCTGATATTTCAAAACATGGTGAACTTTTTGTGCTATAAAAAGTGCTTACTGTCCTGAGAAGACTTACAAGTCATTACATTTAGGTCTCTGCATCAAAATTTAATCCATCAATCACACTTGCAATTGTGGGTCATCTCATGAATTTTAATAGAATGGACGTTTGTTTATCCCCAGACCATCCAAGCATGCAGCGCAATACAAGCACCTGTTCACCTGAACATTTTCAGCTATTTCTGCAGGAAATTCTTTTGTATGCTCTGCATATTATGTGGGATGGTAATGTAATGAAACAGTTCCTGTAGGATTTTGGTGCTAAGTTGATTTTCTTTCTTGCTGTTTTTCTTCAATAAGGGACAGGCATTCAGAAATGATGGGTGGCAAGTTTCGGAACGGTTGCCCCCTTCCTCAATGGAGAAAACGTACACAGGGAAAAATTTTAAAATCGGTCAAATTGTGTTTAATGTACACTACATGTTCTTCTCCTTTACGTATAAAAAGTATCTTTTGCCTAGTCCGACCTTTTGTTGAAGCGCTATAGCCCCGATAATGGTTCAAGGTCATCCGGGGTAAAAAATTACCAATTACCAATTTTGTGTTGAAATGGTGCTAATTTTTTTGTATTGTCCTCACATGGATCACAAATGTCGTATGTTTACCAAGTGTGTGACATTTGGTTGGGTAATTAAACATAGCACAATGTAGCAAGGGTCTACTGGTCTATGGGGGCAGACACAAATTTTCCCTGGATGTCGGAATGGTGAATCACCAAAACAGTTTAAAATGCATTTTTCTTTTTCCGTCATGACAAACAGGATCATTTGACAACCACTTCCAACAAAATCGAAGCATTTACCCCCAGGGTGGCCTTGAACCATTAGGGCCTTGAACCGCTTTAACTAAAGGTTGGAACCTAGCAAATATAATCCTTTATTTAATCCTTAGAGGAAGGAAAAGCATTAAGTAAATACATTAAAACAACAAATTTGACTTGATTTTAAATTTTTCCTGTACTAACACTTACCCCCTTGGAGAAGGGGCATCATCCCGAAAATGTGCACCCACATTTTCTGACCGTTTGGCCCATCCTGAAAACCAACAGCAATAAAAAATCAATTTTAGCATGAAATCCACGGGAATACACACCACCCCACTATATAGTGTAGGGTGGTAAGGCAAAAATACAGCCGTCGTGTTTTTTTTTTGTTAAAAGCAAAATTCCACTTGATTCTTTTTGGTGTTTTTGGGTGTAACTTATTGAAAAAAATATCTTGGAATTTTTTTAGAAAACGTTTTTTAGGGTGCAAAAATCCAAGATGGCCGCCAAAATACACAAATTTTCCATTATAGATCGGTATTCTGAAATGCATATTAGGTCCAAATTGACGACAGTATACATATTTACAATACCAAAGAGTTTCAAAACTTAAACAGTAAACCCTTTACCGTTACCTGGTACCAAGATGGCGTCCAAATGGCCGCCAAAAAGTTTTGTTATGGATATAACGCTACAAAAAACCCCACAATCTACAGAGAAGAAATAAGGATTCGATTCTGATTCTTGTGGTACAGAAACCCACATCCCTGATTTTTTTTGTCAACAACCCTTCAAATCCAAGATGAAAGCGCTATTAACAGCTGAAAACTGGTAATTTAAGACAAACTCCTGAAATTTAAACTTAAGAGGCAGTAACAATTGTATTTAATCCTTTACGACAGAAGAAACGAATTCAACTATTTAAAATAAGTTGGCTAACATGCTTTGGAAATCCAAATGGTCGGCCACCGTAATTATTCTACTAATAATATTAAATATATCAATATTTTCCCATAGATCCATGTCATCAACATATTTTTATTTAACAAAATAAACACTTCTGATGCACCTTTGGACCCAAAGGAACCCTTATTTACCATTTATGTTTAGAAAAACATACTTCAAAATTAAGATGGCTGCTAATTTGGCTGTTTATTTAACACTAACAAAAAATCAATAGCAAAAAAATGGCAATTTTCATACCTACATTTGTTATAATGGGCACTGTTTTTTTTTAACATTCAAAGTTTCAACAAAAGGGAAGTTGAAAATTGAAGCGACTTTTTCATATCTTGTTTTTTAACTTAGACAAACCATCTTTTTTGAAAAGAAATGTTTTGAGGCTTAATCTTACATGATTATACATACAGATATGACCTGAGAGCATGACCTCCATTTTCTATTAACACCTTTCATGATAAAGACCACTTTCAAAGTTGCTAGTGGCCTTTGCATATTAGATAACCCAAATAATATAGGTGACAACATCAGCAATAAGGGTTGATTTTCATGCCAATTGTCAGTTCCAGTGGTCACTAAAAAAATTTTTAGAGCCAAAGGAATGCTAAAATCCTCATATTCACTGGATTTTGACAATCAAAAAGTTTGTTCCTCAAAAAACCCGGGGGGGGGGGGGGGCCACTTGTATTCCAAAGGTGGATATGATCCGTAACATGGACTTTCAAAATGCACAAAACCCTAAACACGTATTTTCACCCCGACTAAAACAATCTAAAACATACCCTAAACAAGTTTTTTTTTTTAAATCTGTTTATGATACCTAACAAGTATGTAGTGCATTGAATCGTAAATCTACCCTTTATTATCTTGCTTTGCTCTACTTTCCAAGTTCCGATTACATATTTTGTGGATGATTTTGGGGGATCGGCTGCCTAATGATAATGAACAATGAACAATTTCAGGGTCCGAAAAAACATAACCCTTTTTTTCCATATTTTGCTGTTTTTTTGACACCCTAAAACGATGTACTCGCGTACATCGCCTGTTGAAAAAAACACCTTTTTACCGCTTTTCCTGTCACGCCATCATATCCACCCTTTGAATACAAGTGGCCCCCCCCCCCCCCCCCCCGGGCTAAAAAAAATTTAAACAGGCTTAAATCCTTGTATTACTTCATATGTGTATACAACCAACTGACGTAATTACTTGCACCACACATTGGAAAAATGCTTGAAATGGAAATATTTTTAATTTATTAATTGTTAAAACAAGAAGAGGGAAACATGTCAACAATACATAAGTTTGCACTGTCTTTAAAGACATTTATGGTGTTAAATTATAAAAACTTTAATGTTAGTTAGCAATGACCTTATGCAAACTAATATTTTACACCCCTAACAAAAGGTATGTTACAATGCTATATGTAAAAATATTTGATAATAAAGGTTCAAATTAAAATTTCCATATATTTAGCACAAAACTTTCTATTTTAGAAGAGAAAAAAGAAAAACGAATAATTTTACTTTTTAAAAAGTTTAAACTTGTTGTAATTAGCCCCACCATACAACAACCTCTAGAAAAACACCTGAAAACCTACCTATCAGCTCCCCCACTTACATTCCAAAATTGCGATACAATACCGTTGTTGCGGCGTTACATTTTGTCGACTTATTTTACTTTACTGATGTGAATGTTCCAAGACAGTTTAAAACATTGCAGATATTCCTTTGTGTGTCAAAACTTTTTACATATCAAATCTGAACATGAAATGAAATATTGGGTACTTTTGACAGGACTCACATCAACGTTAAATTACCAGGAATTGATGTACTTAACAAACCATACAGACATTCAATTTGATGTTTTATTACTGGAATAGCCAGTCTCCATATTGTAGAGTCCATGACATTGAAGTAAGGGTTAGGGAATTAAAAAAAACTTGTGAAATCAGTATGAATCTGTAACCGGGGGGGGGGGGGGTACCCAAGTTTGCTTTGGGTAGGGACGGCCTCCCGAGAGTGTTCTGAAAAGGTAGGACCCATATCTATACCCAATTTTTGCCAAAAAAGGGGACCCATAGCTATACCAGAGAGAAGCAATTTTGGGACCAAAATTTAACCACCCCCCCAAATGCAAATTTCCTCAAAACATTTTGGCATTTTAAAGCAAATTTGAATATTTTGGCTTCGAGTTAAGAAATGGGACTAATTTTCCAACATTTTTAGAAAATTTTAGATTCCGCATAAAGAAATGTGACTAATTTTCCAAAAAAAAGTGAGAATATTTTGAAAAAAACGACCCTTGCATACCAAAATTTGGGCATGAAAACTAGGGGTCATTTGCTATACCAGAAGGCGAAAAATGAGACCGATGTATGTGGCACGTCACTGTGATTGGTTTCATTTGTGTTGAGAGTTACCCCCCTGGGATCTGTAAGGGATTTTCTAAAATTATTTTGAAAAACACATATTACAATAATATCATTCGGAAAAACCTTTTGAGCTTAAAATCTGTAACAAATAAAGGAATGTTGCGTTATTTTCACTAAAATTTGGTATAGAATTTATATTACTGCAAATGGTTAACCGTCAAATTTAACAGTAGAGGCGCTTGGGTCAATTATAAGGTTACTGTTCTGACACTTTGCCTAGTTAATTTACGAAATAGCAACTTGAGCATGTGGGGACACCATTAATGGTGAAAACGGTGTGTAACGTCCGCAACCTTATTCTTACATGTTCCATTTTGGATTTTAGATATATATTTTTGAATGTTTTTGTTCTTGTTTCTTTTTCTAGATTCTGAATTAAGTAAAATAAAAAATTAAAAGCAACATATAATTCACCCCCCCCATTCTAAAATTCTTAGCACTGGATACTAGGTTGATTGCTTGTCAACAATTCAAATGTAACATCCGCAACAAAAGCAGTTGAGTTTCTTACATGTGAAAAAGACGTACTTGCAGGTAAAACGAAATGAAAAAAAAGAAGTTAAAAGTAGTGAAATTAAGGGCCATCTGAAAAAGTGCTGTCTATATAAATGCACATACCTATAATATCAGATTTGCAAGTAATGACATATCATTATTGAATGACAAACAACTTACAAATTTAAAAAACTAAAAAATTAAAAAAAAAAATATTTTTCACTAAAAAATTACTCACGATTGTTTGTTTTAGTCAATTAATGCAAATAGGGTCAATTAAATAATAAGTGCAATTATTTTCCAATTCTGATGACGATTAATAAAGAAACCGCAACAGATAGTTATTTCCGTCAACTTTGACATCAAGATGTAAGTCCGCAACAACATTTTGTTAAAACAAAACATTTAAAATAGTAATAAAGATAAGTAAGAAGTAAGCAAAAAGAACAAGTTTGATCTATTATTTTATCATGTGGTAATAAACAAAAAATTAGAGATATCTTCTTGTTTTACTTCTTATATAAGAAAAACCTTGCTATTGTGTTTGGGACGTTACTAGTGGTTGCGGATGGTACAAGTGTTGACGGAAAAAAGTAACAGCATCATACAGGAAAAAATAAAAAAAAGAGGGAGAAGTGTTGCCTGGATCTGTGGGAAGTGTGTTAGAGGCATTTAGTTTAAATATACAAATTAAATTATGAGGTCAAGTAGCTGTCGCCCTAGGCAACAGAATTTGTAATGTTTTGCGGATGTTACAAACAATGTGGACAGGCCAAAAATTATCATTCTTTTACGTGCATAATTTTTAAAAAAAAAATAATGCGATTATCCGTATTTATTTTGTTTACAATATGATTGGTATGATGGAAACTTATTTGTAAACATGCTAAGCAATTAATACAACCTTCTTCTAGGCAATGCTCGGCTTAAGTTGGTGGGAAATTGTTGACGGAAAAAGTAACGTCCGCAACATCATTATTGAGACCACCTTTCAATTAGAAACAAGGAAACATTTGTGGGGTCCACTATATTCTGAAAGATCAACATTGGTACTGATTGCTATGATGAAATATGAATATCAACATGTTGTTCTTTGTGCAATTGGCAGGTACATTCAAATTTGTTACATTTAGCTAGGTGAAACAAAAATTCCGTAACATTTGGCTGTTTTAAGGCATGTACAGCAACCATGAGCGGAATCACCCAAAATTTGTTGAAGCTATGGGAGCCTAAGCTAGGTCTGTACTTAATATACATCACAAAATAATTCAGCTTGCTGATACACATTTTTGTGTGGGGCTCCTCAAAGTGTCATTAAGCTTTTTGGTATATGTTAAAAAAACCAGAGCCATATGCATTCGGAAATTTGAATATAAATACAAATGAAGCAACTATAGATACACTCTTTGACACAAGAAACTCATTCTACCATTTAAATGTTTACTAATATGAATAAAAAGCAAGATACCAGCTAATATAAAACTTAATTTTTGATAATATACGAACATTGGAAATTTTGATAAAAACGTGAATAAAACTCCATTTGTATACATGCAAGATATATACTTTTACCAATTTTGTTAAATGTAAAATGCCCCAAATCTAAAATGACCAAATGACTATTAGCCATTTTGTTTTTCAATCATATTTACAAAACCTAAATGATAAATGAGTTTGTGTCCAAAAGTGTTTATCTAATTGTTTCATTTATTTAATATATATTTATTCAAATTTCCTAATGCAAATAACATAAAATATGGAGATATATGTGTAGATATATGTGAAATATCATCAGTTTTGGCTATTAATGTTCTCAAAACTTAAATGATAAATGAGTTTTTTGTGTCCAAAAGTTTATAGTTGCTTCATTTATATTATGTTAAGAAACAAATCCAGTGTTGGATATTGAGAGTGACAATGGCCATATTAGTGACCATCTTGGATTTAAGGCATGTTAATTAAAACTTACTTGATAAGGGGTTTAATGTGTCCAAAAGTATGTATTTGCTTCTCTACTAATGTGTACAACATATATTTGGCATATATGAAAAATTGCCACATTTGGGTTTGAAGAATGATAACAATTTAAAATGGTAGATATGGTCTAGTTGCTTCATTTATATTTCCATTAAAATTTCCTGATGCGTATAACACATTGTATTGGCATTTTGATTATGTTTGTACGCAGTCGTCATTTTGTCACCATTTTGGATTTGAAGCATGTTAAACATTTATAATATTATACTCCTTACGTCCCTAGAGTAAGGCGCTTTACCTCAATTACTCCTCCCTACCCAGGTGTATAAATGGGTACTGGCATTATTCAATGTTGGGAAGGTAACAGACTCGCTGTAGAGGAGGTGTAGCGATCCCCTACAGCAACATTATTATGGTGGAGTCTGGCCCAATCGCTTCGAAAGAGAGATGGGCACTCCGTTCCTGTGTACACAGGTCCATCCCCTTTACTTTTTTTTTACCTGTATTTCCAAATTACAGTCAAATACTGTAAGTTTTTTTACAGTATTTTACTGTAAATTGCACTGTAATTTTTTACAGTGTAACATATGTATATATATGAAAAATCAACAGTTTAGGCTATTGATAGTGATTACAATGGCCATATATTAACCACCATCTTCATTTGAATTATATTTCCAAAGCAAAAATAATATGAGTTCCTTGTGTTTAAAAGTATACAGATGTTTATTTATGTTTTGATTACAATATTATAACATGGATCACATGACTGTATGAAAAATTTTAATATTTTAGAGTCAGTTCTTACAGTCTCATTTGTATTTTCATTCAAATTTCTCATGTGTATAACATTATGTAGGTATATATAAAATAGCAAGTTTTGGCTCTTGATAGTGCTTACAAGAGTCATTATTAGCCGCCATCTTGGGGTTGAAGGGTCTAAAAACGAAAGTAATAGACAAGAGCTCATGTGTAGTTGCTTTATTTATATTTTCATTCAATTTTCCTGATGCATATAACATAATTATACATAGGTATTATGAAGAATCGCCAGTTTGGGCTATTGATAGATTAAGAGTGCTTATACGCAATTGTCATTTTGACACTATCTTGGATTTGAAATATGTAAACAAAGCAAAATGGTAGTTTTCAAGTGTCCAAAATTATAATTTATTTGTAAAATTGTTATAAAACTTTAAAATTTATGATTTTTCTACTCAAATTATCTATTGTGTATAACATAAGAAGTAAATAGGTGTATGAAAAATCACCGGATTATGCAATTGAAAGTGCTTACAGAAGCTATTATATTAGCCACCATTTGTGGATTTGAAGTATATTTTCTAACCATAAAATGGAAATGAGTTCCTTTGGTCCAAAGTATACATCTAGGTGTTTTTTAATTGTTATCAAAATTATTGTTATGACATGGATCTATGTGATTATCAGTGCTTACGGTGGCCGCCATCTTGGATTCAAAGCGCGTAAGCAACACAAAAATGTTTGAAATGTAATGTTTCTGCCCCAAATGTTTAATAACTTAAGTAATTTGTCTTAAATTACCAGTTCTGTTAATAGCACTTTTCGACGGCCATATTGGCAGCCATCTTGGATTTGATGTTAAGAAAAAGAATATGTCAGATGTGAGTTCCTAGCACCACAAGATATACACCCATGGTTTTGTGTCCAAAAGTTTATAGTGGCTTTCATTTATATTTGTTACGAAACAAATCCAGTGTTGGATATTGAGAGTGCCAATGGCCATACTAGTGACCATCTTGGATGAAGGCATGTTAATTAAACAAATTACTTGATAAGGGGTTTGGTGTTTAATGTGTCACAAAAGGTTGTATCTACATGTAGTTGCTTTCTCTACTAATGTGTAACAACATATTTTGCATATATGCAAAATTGCCACATTTGGGTTTGAAAAGAATGAAACAATTTAAAATGGTTAGCTATGTCTAGTTGCTTCATTTATATTTTCCAAATTAAATTTCCTGATGCGTTATAACACATGTATTGGCATTTTTGATATGTTGTACGCAGTCGTCATTTTTGTCACCATTTGGATTTGAAGCATGTAAAACATTTATAATAATATTTCTCCTTACGTCCCTAGAGTAAGGCGCTTTACTCATTTACGCTCCCTACCCAGGTGTATATTAAATGGGGGTTGGTACTGGCATATTCAATGTTGGGAAGTTAACAGAATTGCTGTAGAAGAGGTGTAGCAAATCCCCTACAGCAAGATTATATGGTGGAGTCTGCATGGCCCTATCGCTTCGAACGCTTCGAAAGAGAGATGGGCACTACGTTCCTGTGTTACAAGGTCCATCCCCTTACTTTTTTTTACCTGTTATTTTCCAAATTACAGTCAAATACTGTAAGTTTTTTATTACAGTATTTACTGTAATTGTACTTGTAATTTTTTAACAGTGTGTGTAACATATGTATATATGAAAAATATTCACAGTTTGGCTATTGATTTAGGCTATTATAGTTGATTACAATGGGCCATATTATACCTCGTCTACCTGAGGCTATTTTTTGTAACCAAAACTCCGAAGGGGGGGGGGGGTGGTTACCACCCCCCCTGTGATTTTAGTTTTAATGAACACCGATTCCTGTAAATTTGGTAGGTACAAAAGAGGATAGCTTAAGAGTTTCTTCTTTCCATTCGTACCAAAATAAGTACTAACATCCCCATTATGAAGTCACCATGACGTCATTGTTGAGGAGGGGAAAGTACGAAAATACTTGAATATAGGGTGGGGAAAATTGATATTTGCTTTTTGGGACTCAAACACCCTATTATAGCTTAAAATATGTTATTGAATCATTATATAAACCAGTCATTTCCATTCAAGTAGAGTCAAAAACCGCATGAAATGTGAAAATCTGATTTTTCTAAGCGTTTTGGCGAAAAATGATTTTTCACTGTTGTGTGTCTATGGAAATGGCAGTTTTGTGCCATTGCGAACTTTAGGACGTCATTGTGACGTAATGTAGGCATGTTGGTACTCATTTGGTTATCATGAAAAGAGGAGGACCATCAGCTATCTATTGGTACCCTAATCAAGTGTCTGTGAGTTCCCTGTGTTGTGTTTCGGCATGTTGGTACTTCTCTTCCGGAGGGGGGGTGTTACACCCCCCCCCCCATATCGATCAAATTTGGGATCCCTGATTACCTATACCCCGGATGGATGTTTGTTTTTCGATTAAAAAGGAGCGGAACATGTCAATTGACAATTACATTAAATAATTGGCACCAAAAAAGGGGTTAGCAAGCGGGGAAAAAAAAACCTGAGGGGTGGGGGGGTTGTAACCACCCCCCCCCCCTTCGGTAGAATAGGGTTAAACCACCATCTTCATTTGGAGTTATATTCCAAAGCACAAAATAATATGAGTCCTTGTTTTTAAAAGTATCCCGATGTTTATTTATGTTTTGATTACAATATTATAAACTGGATCACATGATGGATGAACAATTTTTAATATTTTAGAGTCAGTTCTTACAGTCTCATTTGTATTTATTAAATTTATCAGTGTATAACATTATGTAGAGTATATATTAAAATAGCAAGTTTTGGCTCTTGATAGTGCTACAAGAGTCATTATAGCCGCCACTATCTTGGGTTTGAAGGGTCTAAAAACGATAGTAATAGGGACAGAGCTCAGTGTATGCTTTATTTATATTTCATTCAATTTTCCTGATGCATATAACCTAATTACAATAGGTAGTATGAGAACTCGCCGTTTGGGTAGTGATAGATGAAGAGATGTGGCCTATCACGACAATGTGTCATTGACACTATCTTGTTTGAAAATATGTAAACACAAAGCAAAATGGTGTTTTCAAGTGTCCAAAATTATAATTTATTTGTAAAATTGTTATAAAACTTTAAAATTTATGATTTTCTACTCAAATTATCTTCTTGTGTTAAACATCAAGAAGTTTAAATAGGTGTATGAAAAAAACGGATTATGCAATGAAAGTGCTTAAGAAGCAGCGTATTATTTAGCAACCATTTGTGGCTTGAAGTATATTTTCTAACCATGAACAGGGAAATGAGTTCCTTTGTCCAAAGTTATACATTCGGGTTTTTAATTGTTATCAAAATTATTGTTATGACTGGTCTATGTGAAAAAACATACACAATTTACTATTATCAGTGCTTACGGTGGCCGCCATCTTGGATTCAAAGGCGTAAGCAACACAAAATGTCTTGAAATGTATGTTTCTGCCCCAAAATGTTTAATAACTTAGGTAATTTTGTCTTAAATACAGTCTGTTATTAGCACTTTTCGACGGCCTATGGCAGCCATCTTGGTTTGAGTTAAGAAAAGATATGTCAGTGTGAGTTTCCTAGCACACAAGATTACAACCACATGAATTTGAATTCCTATTATCATTCTTGATTAGTGTGTTAATGCCAGCGTTTCTATTCATAAAATAGCTTTTTGGCGGCCCATGTTGGACGCCCATCTTGGATTTGTTTAATGTTGATTGACCATATTGATTGAATTTAGACTGTTTTTGAATTCTTTGGTATCACACATATGGTTATGTCTTCAATTTGGACCTAATACTGCCTTCAGAATAAACTAATTATAATGGAATTTATGTAGTTTGGCGGCAATCTGGATTGACCCCTTTGAAAACGTTTTAAAAAATTCCAGATATTTTTCCAACATGTTACACCCAACACACTAGTGACAACGCTCACCCTCGGATACAATACGCCAACGAGGGCTGGCCAAGCGAGGGTGAGCATGATCTAATTGGCCGAAAGTTTTAGTTTTAAATTTCTCACTATCGTATCCCTACAGCTGCATTTGAACTCTACTCTAAATTTATTCAACCCCCCGCACCCAGTAGGCAATTATGTCTCTATCTGCGGGCTTTTGTTAAGAAAAGAAAGTTTCCCATGTTGTAAAACAAAATGCACTAGAAAACTTCAGTCGACTGACCCCGTCTCCATAGGTCCATCTGAAGGACCCTAGCCGCGTTCCTCCCTGTGTCCATCCCACTGTGACTACGACAACATGCAGCGGCGGAGCGAGCTTCCCGTCCGGGCGGTTGCGAGGTCAGTAGTTAGCCGTGAAGTCAGCGTTTGTTGATTAGCACTGGAAGACATTTAGGGCTTTGAGAAGCCAATTTATTGTTGAGATTTGACATGAAAGAGGTTAAAAATTGTGATTAGATGAAACTATTTCGAACTTCAGGATGATAGTCTCCAGGTATTATAGAATTCTGTTTCGCGGGCCAAATGCTTCAAATATAGCATGGGAATGGGGGGAATAAGCGCGGGTTTAAAAAAATTCCCGCCAGCCTAATCATTTGTATACGGTAATGAAATCGAAAGCATGAAACATTTTTCACCAGACCTCACGCTGCGCGCTCGAGGTCTGGTTTGACGCCTACAACAACACAGAACAAGAGGAATTTTGCTTGTAACAGAAAAAAAAACACGAATTACATTGTAGCATTTTTTTACACTAATACTTGCGGTTGTTCTTGAGGGCAGGTCTTGTGCTTACACAGGAGGGCAATAGGTTAACTTGGCCATGATTGGGTTACTACATGTTATGACTGCCAGCTGGACAAACACAATTCTACAATATCTGTATATTTTAGTACACAAAATCCATACATTTGGCTTTCAAGACTTAAAAACCAGTGACGGCACCAGGGAGGGGAGGGGGATGCAATGGTATTTCAACAACAACAAACCAACATTTAAAAAACAATGGGAGACTTTGTATTTAAAAAAATTAGGACGACTGGCCCAGCCCCGTCCACCACCATACAAGACGCCCTGAGTGGAAGAGTGAGTGAGTATTTAAAGTTTAACGACAACACCACACCACATTTTGTTATTTACCGTGTCATTAGGATTCAAAACATCAAAAAACTTTATACACATACACCACAGTAAAATTTTAGTCACAACCTTCAATTTGAATACACAATTGTAAATAGATAACAATATACATATGATGTGACCAGATCATCAACCATCCATGTATGAAAAATAAGATAACCCAATTGAAATACAATACACATAGAGAAAAACACAGTTCACAAGATGCACTGTTCCAAATTATACTTACGGTTATACATATCATACCACTGAGAACAAAGTCATCACCCATCATGTTATCAAGAAAAAATTTCAACACAAGGACAAGGATAAATCAATACAGTATTGCAAAACATCAAGTTAAAGCAATATTTTACAGATTAAATAGGTGGTCTTACACTTACACATGACAAACTTAATTGATAATAGTATGTTTCATGTTTAAATGATTACAGCTTTAAAATATTCATACTAGTAAATCATACAATAGAACACTATTCACATCGTAATAATGTACAATTAAACTTAAATACAACTAGTCTGTCAAATAACAGACGAGTTGCCCTTTTAGTCGCCTTTTAGACATGCAGGGGAAAACATCGCGGCCAATTATTACCCCGAATAACAGGGGGGAGAGCAGAGGCGGCATGACCTAGACCTGTGTGGAATTTTTCAACATGGCGCCAATTGGGAATTGGGCTAATCGAGCATAAAAAAGAGGAATAATTGGTCAACCCCTATGATACCTATATTATCTTTGCGTTGGCGAAAAATTTTTTTCATCACCCCGCCACGTCTTCAGAATTGGAGGCGACGGTAAAAAAAGTTTGGTGCGTTAACCGGCGCGGAGCGTAGCGAGCTGAGAAAAAAAATATGCTATGGGCCGGCAAGTCCATTTTCCAGGCCAGATTGCCAGTCCGCTCTGGGGGAGCGGTCCAAATAAGGTGTCTGAATATCGGTAATAGGTTCTCGAACCATAGAAGAACACCCCCCACATCAATGGAACCACCACACACAATCACAAGTATCAGCCCTATGCAATACCCAGACCACACCCCATACACTTCAGAACCACCCCCTACTGACCACATCTCCATACCCACGGACCACAACCATACCTCCAACCACACCCATATACCCCAGACCACACCCCTTTACCCTGGACCACAACCCCTACCCCGGACCACACTCCCATATCTCAGACCACACCCCCCCATACCCCCGAACCAACCCACAGACACACCCTCTCACCCACAGACCACACCCAATTACCTGGGCAATACCCATACTTCCAAGACCACCACCATATCCCAGACCCACCCTTAATATCCCAGACCACACCCATCACCCAGACACACACACACCCCTCAATAAGTGTCAGTCCGATGCAATACTGACCACACCCAATACATCCAGACCAACACCAAGGGACAATATCTCCATTATCCCGAGACCCATACCCTGACCACACCCCATTTACCCGGACCAACACCCCTACTCCGGACCCACACCCCATACCCTGACCACACCCCATACCCGACCACACCCCATACCCAGACCACACCTTACCCCGGACCACACCCCCCTACCAACAGAGCACCCATCTATCACCCACAGACCACACAAGATTCATTACACAGACCCACATCAACACCAACAACCACACCCATATACTTCCAAAACCACACCCCCATATTCCCAGACGGACAAAAACCCCCATAATCACGGACGCACACCACACCCTCACAAGTGTCAGCCTATGCAATACCCCGACCACACCTCCAATACCCCTGGACCACATCTTCATACACCCGGACCACACCTCCATAGCCCGGACCACACCCCCCCATACCCCGGACCACATCACCCATCACACCTCACCAACCCATTACCCTGGGCAACAACCTACTTCCACTTACCACACCCACATCCCCAGACCACACCATCATATCCCCAGACCACACCCGCCCAAGTGTCAAACCCTTTGGGACCACATCTTCATACCCCGGACCAATTCACTATTCCCTGGACCACACCGCCGCATAGCCCAGAAACACACTCCAATACCACAGACCACACCCCTATCAACAGACCCACAAACAGCCCATACCACAGACCACAAACACCACAGACCACAAACACCCCATGTAGAGGAGAACAATATACTTGTGACAATCAGTTTGCTTTCGCAGTGGTAGAAATTACAAACAAATGCTCACAAGATTTTTCATCTTCTTATGAATCATTGGACAGTCGTACAGTTATCTTGTGGATTAAAATTTTCTGGACTGTAGTCTTGCTTTTGCTAAGGTTGATCACATTTCTACTTGCAAGCTCATTCTTTGGGCATTCGGGGTTGTCACTCGTGGATTCAGAATTTTCTTCTTGGACAGGCAGGCAAAGGGTTGTTTTCAAGGTACATTTTCTGAGTGGTCTTCTTTACAATGAGGGGTACCACAAGGCTCGGTCCTTGTCCTATTTCTGTTTGGCTTTTTGTCAGGAGATCAATACCATTGTTTCTTCTTCTATTTTAAGTTTGCTAGATCACACTTTAGTTCGACCTTATTTACAATGAATTGATCCCCGTTCTCAAGAAGATATTAATCATACCTTCAAATGGACAGTTCTGAATAAGCTGCCCTTAAATTTATCGAAGTGTAGTGTCTCCACCACCATGAATGTAACAACGATCAAAGTCTCTGCAGTATTCCCATTCCATTATTCTATTGAGACCACACTCACTGAGTTGAAAGCTTCAAAGACTTGGTGTTAACTTTCACTAAGGATCTCTCTTTTGACACATCGGTAATGTATGTGATAAGATTTCTACGCTGTCTGGTTTCATATAGGTGCACTAGAATATTCATCTTATGGACGCCTCAATCTGTATAATTCTATTGTCATGCCGCTATGTCTCTGTTTGTGCTAGCGTTTGGGCACCTTCCAGACGAAATCATTGGACTCGAACTTGAGAAAATTCAGTGAAGGATAACACGCATCCAATTCTCTCGAAAATCACATTAATTCTGCTACTAGTCCTCCTCCGGTCCCCTCCAATCATAAGAAGTGGTAACAATGAGAGTTCTTCAAATTTTCAAAACCCCCCCTTTTCCAGGATTTTTCATTGATTGTATCCACTTTTTTGCAAAATCATGGCACAAAATCAGGGTTAAAATACCCCCTATTTCAAGCTTTTCGCAATGACAAGTTTTCAGACACCCCTTTTCAAATGACTCTATAATTAACATATATAAAGAGTAACAAAAACATACAAGTATTCAACACTACTTTGGGTTCACTGTACCTCCCAGATGATCCTGTGTCTTTAATTGGGATAAATTACAATACCTGTATACTGATTTAGATGGAAAAATGCAACAAGGATAAGATTCCCTTGAAGCGTTATGTACAAAAAAAAGACGAATAGACCCTGACCAATTCTGTGAAATACCCTTTTTAATTTCGAGGGGAGACCGATGTTAGGAATACACATTTTTTCGTGATTTTAGAGGTCCCGATTGTGACAGCAAAATATATTACCCCTTTGCCAGAGAATTTAGAACTATAATGGTTACGTTTTATAATGAGTCGAGGGACCGGGGGTCCTCCTTATGCAGAACGGCTTCATGAGTTTGGCTTTTCCTTAGTGAGACTTGGAGTACTGTTTTAGGACTTTAAGAGGTTTGGTTTTGGTTACAAAATTCTTAATGTTAGGGGGGCCGCTCTTCATTCATCGTAGTCTGGATAATTCAAGGCTTTTTACACAGAATTGATAGAAGTAGTAACTCTTTTCTCTAATTCTATGTTGGTCTCACTTCCTCGATTGTGGAACGAGATTCCGTCAACATTACATTTGGCTCAAAATGTGGAAACATTTCGAGTTGTATACAACGAAATTTTACTTTGGACTAACTTACTAATGATACTTTATTTAGTATGCTATTTATTAAATTTCTAGCATTTTTTGTTTAAATTACCGGTACTGCTATATTTATTTTTTGCATTATGTCCTGCCATAAATGGGTCTTAATAGGAAAAGTGTGCACTAAGTGCGTGGGTATTTTTTCAGCCCATTCATTTTTCCAGATATTGCTATATTTGTATTTTGTATTTGCATGTGCAAGCACACCATGTGTTTTGCAAGGTAATTTCAAAATAAAAATATATTCTACCCACGACAATACACGGAACACACCCAACACCCACAAACACACACCCAATAACTGGGCAACACCCACAGACCAAACCCCATACCCTGGGCAACAACCATACTTCCCATGACCACACCCCATATCCCAGGACCACACCCCATATTCACCTGGACACACCCTCCACTCAGTGTCAGCCCTCAGAATACCCAAAACCACACCCCATACCCTCGAGCCACACCCCATAACCCCCACGAGCCAGACCACCCCCTAGGGACCACATCTCATACCCCAGACCACAAACCCATACCCAGGACCACACCCCCATACCCATGGACCACATCCCCATACCCAGGAACCCAAATCCACATACACAGGAACAACAATCCACAGACAAATTCCCCATACCCCGGCACCAATCACCATACCCCGGACAAACATACCCGGACTACACCCCCCCACCCCACCCCCCAGACCACACCTCCAATACCCCTAGACCACACCCCCATTCACCAGACCCCCACCCAGACTACCCACAGATCACACACACCCCCAATCTCTGGACATACATGGACACACCCAACACCCACAGACCCACACCCCATTAACCTGGACAAACCCATACTTCAAAGACACCACACCCAATATCACCAGACCACACCCCCATATCAAGGACCACACACCACAACTCCACAAGTGGCGCCCTATGCCATACCACAACCACAACCCCAACTCCTGAGCCACACCCCCTAGGACCACATCCCAATACTCCCGACCACACCCCCATACCCCCGTTTCCACACCCCAAACGACTCAGCCACCCCAAGTTAGCCCCTGGTAAATACAGATATCCAGTTCAACAAGTGGCAATGAAAAATCATGTGAAAATAGGGTCAAATATGTTAACTTATGCAAATTAGGGTATAGACTGCATATACTGTTGTTGTAAATAATATTAGTGAGAATCTGTAGCCCGCACCCCTTCCACCAAGATTCAGCCCTGTATGATGACAGATCTACAGATATTTGGTTCACAAGTGTCAATGATGAATGAAAATCATGAAAATAGGTCAAATATGTAATTATGCAAATAGGGTACTTAGAATGCATACTGTTGTAAATCATATTAGTTCGAGAATCTGTAGCCGCACCCTTCCACCAAGGTTCAGCCTGTATGATCTACAGCATCTACAGAGATTTTGTTCACCAAGTGTCACTGAAAATCATGAAAATATGTAAAATATGCTAATTATGCAAAAATTAGGTACTTAGAAGAATATAATGTGTAAAATGCGACCGTGGATAATATGTAGCCCCACACCCTTCCACAAGTTTCAGCCCTGTGTGACTTACAGATCTCCAATATTTTTGTCTTCACAGAGAGAGAAGATCATGACACACGACCCAGGACTGCAGAACAACACACAGATCATGCTGCCCATAAGTCTTTCAATCGGACGGACCCCTAAATAAAATTGGGTTAAACCACCCAATGGGCAGATGGACAGGTCTGTGCGATTTTTCAGGGTATGGGGCAGCCAGCTCCAGGGTGTTGAATAATATAGATAATCCTTTGTTTCTTTGTTTGTCGATCAGTGATTGAAGCTGACCATGACAGACAACTAATTTACAAGGTGCATGTGGGGCTTGATGAGACCAATTTGAGAATGGAAAAGTCTGTGACACACAGGATATTAATGGAAAGGAAGGAGTACGCCCAATGCTATGGAGGGATTCTGGAATTGCGGGCTCTGCTTTTAGCCTTAGCCTGGCTGGCGAGATTCTGATGTTTCAGCACCACTCTTGATAAAGCTGCCAACCATGTGGGCGATTGGGCTAGGACTTTCCCAACTGTTTCACGTATATGCTGAAGTCTGAGGGAAGCCTTGAGGTTTCTTTGAAACGCTTTCTTGCTGCCCACGTACCATTGAACAATTTGCAGTCTTCAGTTCACCATAGAGGATTTTCTTGGGGAGACAGTAATGAGGCATTCTGGTCATAGAAGCCATCTAAGATTGATTTCTTCCAAGATGTTGTAGATTGTAGTACCCTGCATCCCAGCACGAGTGGGGGACTTCTGTATATGGAAAAACTTTGTCCCCTACCACTTGTTCTCAGTATCAGAACCTTCCCCGACAGGGTCAGATGGAAATGATTTAATTTCTAGCATGGCGTTGTAACAGTCCAAAGTGTCACAATATTAAAGGACCATTAATTTGGTGTTGAATCTGATTCCTGGGCGCATTCCCAAGACTTTATCTGAAGGACAGCCAAAAAGAAGTGTGGGCTTTTGCAATCCTGGTTGCTGATTTCTTCATCGATAAGCACATCACAGGGCAAAGTGCTCCCAAGTATGTTAATTGTCAACACTGCTGTTAGCTTTCTACCCAGTGACATCATTAGTGAAAAACTACTGTTTGTAGCGGTGTTATGAAATCAGATTCACACCAGTACTGGAATTTTCTATTACTCCCTGAAAATCAATAGCACTACGAATCTGATTGTCATAACCAAACCAAATATGAATGCTTTCTTCCCTCCTTGTAGATTGACACCCAACTCCCATCCACTCTATTTGCATTTCCTGGGGGACCTTACAGTGAAGATGATTAAAAATGGTTCCCAGGCCATCAGGTTATACCATGCTTCAGTTTCTTTGTATTGTTGGTCAAAGCCAAACAGTTGCCATAGCAGCTGAGAACAGGCCCATGTGGTGGTGCTGCATAACAACTGTGTGCCAGGCAGATAGGACAGCAGTCATCAGCAAACAACAAAGTCACAGGCTGACTCCTTCTTCGAATACTTGGTTTTAGCCTGAAGCATCTCAGATTGATAGCTTGGGCATCTAACGATAGCTTAAGATTTACGGGCCCACTCTTTCATTAATAGTAGTTCTTGGATAATTCAAGGCTTTTACAAAGAATTGCAAGAAGTAACTCTTTCTATATTTCTATGTTTGTCTCACTTAAGCTTCCTCGTCTGTGGAACGAGATCCGTCAAACATTGCATTTGAGCTCAAAATGTGGAAACTTCAAGGACTGGTCTGTCAAAAATTTGACTTTGACTAACTCTACTAATTATTATTATTTATTGTATTGCTATTCATTTTTAAAATTCTAGCATTTTTTGTTTAAATACCGGGTACTGCTATATTTTCATGTATTTTTGCATTATGTCCTGCTATCAATGTTGTTCTTAATAGGAAAGTGTGCACTTAAGTGCTGGGTATTGTCAGCCCATTCACTTTTCCAGGAATACTTGCTAATATGTGTATTTGTTATTTTGCAGTGCCCAGCCACAACCATGTTTGCAAAGTCATTCAAAAAAATATATACCCCCGACAACCCAGAGACCACCACACAACACCCACAAACCACACCCCATACCGGGCACAACACCCCACAGACCACAACCCCCATACCCTGGGCAACACCCATACTTCCAAGACCACCACCCAATATCCCAGACCAAACCCATAATCACTGGACCACACCCCTCACTAGGTCAGCCTATGCATACCCACAACCACACCCAATACCCTCGAGCACACCCCATACCCCCCGGCCACCACCCCCTAAGGGCAACATCTCATACCCAAGACACAACAACATACCCGGACCACACCCCATACCCAGGAACCACATCCCCATACCCAGGACCAAATCCCCATACCCCGGACCACATCCCCGACCACATCCACCATACCCGACCAAAATCCCAATACCCCGGACAACATACCCCAGGACAACCTACCCCGGACTACCACCCCCCCCCCCCCGGACAACCTCCAAACCCTAGGACCACAACCCCTACCCCAGACCACACCCCTACCCACAGATCACACACACCCCATACCCTTGGACCATACCCATGGACCACACCACCCCACAGACCCACCCATACCCTGGCCAACACCCATACTTCAAAAGGGACAACAACCCATATCACCAGACCACACCCCATATCACCGGACACACAACCACACTAACAAGTGTGAGCCCTATGCAATACCCCCAACCACACCCCATACTCATGAGCCACACCCCCTACGGACCAAATCTCATCCTCCGACCACACCCCATACCCCGACCCACACCCCAAATCGAATTAGCACCCGTTTAAGCACGGGTCCAACATACAGATATCCAGTTCACAGTGCAATGAAAATCATGAAAATAGGGTAAATATGCTAATTATGCCAAATTAGGTACTTAGAATAGAAGCATTATAATGTTGTTGTAAACATATTAGTTCGAGAATCGTAGCACCGCACCCTTCCACCACGATTCAGGCCCGGTATGATCTACAGATCTACAGATATGGGTTCACAAGTGTCAATGAAAATAATGAAAATAGGTCAAATATGCTAATATGCAATTAGGTACTTAGAATGCATACTTTGGTAAATCATATTAGGTTCGAGAATCTGTAAGCCCGCACCCTTCCACCAAGATTAGCCTGTATGATCTCAAGATCTACAGATATTTTGTTCACAAGTGCTCAATGATGAAAATCATTGAAAATATGTTAAAATATGCTAATTATGCAATTAAGGACTTTAAGAAGCCTATAATGTTGTAAATCAACCAGTTGGATAATCTGTGCCCCTTGCACCCTTCCACCAAGTTTCAGCCCTGTGTGAATTACAGATCTCCAGATATTTTGTTCACAAGAGAAGCTCATGACACACGACCCAGACTGCGACAACACACAGATCATGCTGCCATAAGTCTTTCCTATCGGACGACCTAAAAATTGGTAAACCACCAATGGCAGTATGGACAGGTTGTGCTTATTTTTCCAGGGTATGGGCAGCTTAGGGTGTTGAATAATATAGATAATCCTTTGTTTCTTTGTTTGTCGATCAGTGATGAAGCTGACCATGACAAGACAAATAATTTAACAAGTGTGCATGTGGCTGATGAGACCAATTTGAGCATGGAAAAGTCTGTGACACACAGGATATTAATGGAAGGAGTACTGCCCAATGCTATGGAGTGGATTCTGGACTTGCGCTTCTGCCTTTTAGCCTTAGCCTGGCTGGCGAGATTCTGATGTTTCAGCACCATCTTTGATAAAGCTGCACCATGTGGGGCGATCTTGGGCTAGGCTTTCCCAACTGTTCACGTCTATGCTGAAGCTCTTGAGGGAAGCCTTGAGTGTTTCTTTGAAACGCTTCTTCTGCCCACTACATGAACAATTTTCAGTCTTCAGTTCGCCATAGAAGATTTTCTTGGGGAGACAGTAATGAGGCATTCTGGTCATATGACCAGCCCATCTAAGATGTGATTTCTTCCAAGATGGTGTAGATACTTTGCATACCAGCACGAGTGGGGACTTCTGTATCTGGAACTTTGTCCTACCACTTGATCTTCAGTATCAGAACCCTTCCCAGA
Source organism: Ophioderma brevispina (assembly GCA_023653785.1). Lineage (NCBI taxonomy): Eukaryota > Metazoa > Echinodermata > Ophiuroidea > Amphilepidida > Ophiodermatidae > Ophioderma > Ophioderma brevispina. The sequence goes on along the minus strand of JAMKCH010006810.1, from coordinate 8,584 downwards.
CAGGTCAGATGGAAATGATTTAATTTCCTAGCATGGCGTTGGTACACAGTCCAAGTTTCACAACTATAAAGGACCATTAATTTGGTGTTGAATCTGATTCCTGGGCATTCCCAGACCTTTATCTGCAGACAGCCAAAAGAAGTGCTGGCTTTTGCAATCCTGTTGCTGATTTCTTCATCGATAAGCACATCACAGGGCAAAGTGCTCCCAAGTATGTTAACTTGTCAACAACTGCTGTTAGCTTTCTACCAGTGACATCATTAGTGAAACTACTGATTTTTAGTCGGTGTTATGAATAGATTCACACCAGTCACCTGGAATTTTCTATTACTCCCTGAAAATCAATAGCACTACGAATGATGTCATAACCAACCCAAATATTGAATGCTTTCTTCCCTCCTTGTAGATTTGACACAAATCACATCAATTCTATTTGCATTTCCTGGGACCTTTAACAGTGAAAGATGGATTAACAAATGGCTTCCCAGGCCTCAGGTTGATACATGACTTCAGTCTTCTTTGTATTGATGGTCAAGCCAAAGTTGCCATAGGCAGCTGAGAACAGGCCCATGTGGTGGTGCTGCATAACACTGTGTGCCAGCAGATAGGACACAGTCATCAGCAAACAAGAAGTCACAGGCTGATTCTTCGAATACTTTGGTTTTAGCCTGAAGCCATCTCAGATTGAATAGCTTGCCATCATAACGATAGTTAACAATGACGCTAACCCTCGGACAGCCATTGTAGAAGGCATCTTCAAGCACGGCACTGAACATGATACTGAAGAGGACTGGTACGAAAAAACATTTGAAACGTTTCTCGGTAGGTGGTCTACGACCGATCCGGTGGAATTCGATAGAAGCTCTCCTGTCACTTTAACTAGTTGGCATGTCCTCGGCCCCCACGGTTTTGCTAACCACTTTTTTCATGTTACGTACTATCATCAAATCACAATCCTTGAAAAAATAATACCCTTTTTAATGTGTTTCTTTGTCGTGAGTAATATCCCCTCGTCAATCCCACAGACAGTGAACCCCTCCCTCCCATTCCGATAATCGTACTAAGTCTTTACGATAACACATTTTATACTTTTTCTGTCAGGTTGATAAACGATAAGGCCAATCGAGTCATGCTTAGCATGACTGGCCCCCCTCCCGGCCCGGGTCGGAACCCGGGGGGGGGGGGTTTCTTATACAAACTCCTTATCTATAAACAGAAACGTGCCGCTGGATAGGGTCGCAAAATCAGCCGTCTGGTTATAACTGACGCCTTTTTTTTTCCACTGGTATAATTAGACCCCTTTGTTTTCACCAATAATGATATAATTATCGGTGTTGATTTGATTGATGTTGTTTGGTATATAATTTGGGTACGCCATCCGCAATGGTGTATTAGTCCGTTTACGTAGTCAGCTCTATGCAGTGTATGCAGAATTCGACAAGTCGTATTTATTTTTGCAAACGTATTTATAGTCATCATAATTATCGTATCTCGGTTTGTTTACGTCCGACCGCTGTTTCATGTGACTTTCGTCGTAGCCTTCAACATTGCACACAATTTGCGAAGCAAAGACACGCTGGGTTTTGCCCGGGTAATTTGAGTTGGCGGTTCTGCGGTTTACGAAAGGAAATTCCTGGCAGACATAACTATTTGGTATAAATAATGGCCCGATATGGGCATTAGCCTTTATCATGCATAATTGTAAGAAGGAGACTAGTCTAATATAATAAGTTCGGGTCCACTTCTTGAGTCGGTATAAATACGGGTCATTATATTGAAAGAAGGAGAGTCTATAACTTTATAAGTCAGGTCCACCTTCTTGAGTTCCCCCCCCCCCCCCCCCCCCCCCAAAAACGATACGCCATCTGCAATTATCAGGATTATCATTACCGGATCCTAAATAATGAATTATAACCCTTCATATGCTTGGCTTTGATTGGGGTCCTAGCTGCATTTATCCACCATATTCCTTTGTAACATCCGCCGAGACGGGAATGAAAATCCCCCCGTTTTCCTTTGCATCCTCTTATTACGCAGACCCTCGGCATTTCTACTGCGTGTACTGTAGCAGGGTCGTCAGTTTCACTAAAAGAACAGTGGGACAATTGTCGCTACGGCGGTACTGTAAGTCCGTATAGCCTGTTTCTAAAATTGAAAACGTAAATTGAAACTAGCGTTTGAAATTCTCAAGACTAAATAATACCGAATGATTGTGGGAAAAGGGATGCTGCCCCTATCATGGCGTGTTTACTTTTTCGTGTTTGCGAGCACCGAAGTAAACCCACCGACAAAAACGTTCAATTTTCTCGCTAGGTTCTATAGGTTCAGACCTCATTACGGTAGCATATTTAAAACAAAGCATAGTAAACGGACCCTCGATGCAATATCTCCATAGAACCCCTTCGTTGTTCCGGAGATATTGGAGATTTAGCTTCATTTGCCATGCATATTCTCTATTGGGCGACTGATAACGTTATCTCTCGCACAGTACAATTTAAGATAATATTTTTCGGAGTCTGTGACACACACTACACCCTTTCCGCACCGCCGTAATTGGTCTCCGAGCCGTAACAAATACACTTGAACCTATGACCAATAATCCTTGCGCGGTATCCAATCTTTTCGTCATTCCTGCCTACACTTTAGAGTATTGTAGTACAAGCTGCTGCTGATTAAAATATAGCAGATTGTGAAATAAAGTATCGGCCCGCTGCAGGGGTGTGGGGGGCCGAGGGTGGGTGGGGGATTTTAGCTGGGTACCCATTTTCTTGCTCGTTCCAGAAAATAGGGACTAGCCTGCAGAATGCGGGACTACCGCTCAAGTTTAAGTCCCGCTAGGGGTGTAAATTCAGTTGTTAGTTGTTACTGGTTTCATTGATACAAATAGAAAATTAACCTAAAACATAATCAGCAAAATAACCATGTTTGCAGTAACACATGTGCTATTGTTTAAAGTAATCTTTTATTCACGTATTGAGAACCGGTCCAGAGAAAAGGGCCAGGGTGGGTATAAAATTTCACTGTCAAACAAAACTGTGGCCCTGTTAGGGTACCCTAGATTTCACCAAAAAGGGGTATAATGCCATTGAAAATTGTGTTCCATAGGGGTCACTTTCAGAAACAAACCCCATGGAACGAGCATTACCGGACAAACCCCTAAGAACCCAGGGCTCGAAACATGGATGAAGTTACGACGGTTACTGTCACTGCGTCATGATATAACACATAAAATAACAGGTAAAAAAATAAGTCCTCCCCCGACAAATGTGCACTTTTTTCTAGACCAAGTTAGTCTCCTTAAAGGCTGACTCAGCAGATTTTCACCGTGAGACGCACTTAATTTTCCAGAACAAATCGTGTTTTTTGCATATACATAAAGCTTAGGTCCGTGTCTAATCACTGTGTGAAACACTAATTCCAAATCGGAATTCCTTCCATTAGAACATCCAACTTATTATAAAATTCGGATCGGGATTTTTGTTAGACACGGTATCCTATGGCACTGTTATTACTGTGCATAAATGTTATACTACTGCATGAAAACGAAGAAACCGATTCATCTTTAACTTGGAATAGCATTTCCGGTGACTACTTTAGTTTCGAAATGGCTACTTTAATCACTAAACAAAAAATAGTATTTTGAATCTCTGAGGCAGCCTTTAACCTGTTTCAAAAATTAAAATTGTACATGGAAATGTTACACATTTAAAATGGGCAAAAAGGTTCACCAGCATTTACCTTCTCCCTAAAATGAACCGCGTCATTTATACACTTTCTTACATAGGGTTTTAACAATCAAGAAAATCAAGTTTTAAAAGATTTTAAAGATTTTTTTCTCACTTCACTTGATTTCCCCAAATGTAAACATTCATTTAAGTTTTTGTGTGTTTGCTTGCTTTGTGTTTTGTTTGTTTTTTAATTTTCTAAAGTACAGTAATGAAAGTCACCCAGGCAAAAAACAATATGGTTAACCCTCGTCTACCGGACGCGATTTTTGTAAACAAAGCTCAGCCCAAAGGGTATAGTCCATCTAGAAAAGGAACTCGTCCAGGCATGACCTAGCCACCGAGCGCGCAGCGCGAGGCTCGCGCTTCGAGCTCGGTGGCTATAGATCACAGGGGGGACGAAGGTCCTTTTCTAGATGGACTAAAAGGGGGTGGCTGCCAACCTTCAGACAGTCTTGATCAAGGCAGGGATAGAGCTGAATTCAACTTTTTTGAGCGAAAAAAAAAACCACCGATTGCATTCCCTGATTTTACGAAATTGCTCCATTCAACAGTTAATGTTCTTCTCTCTCCTTCATGGAAATGTTCATGTTCCCCTTACCTACACATTTTATTTTGGATTCTCCCTAGCCTTGTTCAAGGCGCTCTACTAACTTCATTCATTGGTTAACACGTCTGATACAAATAATGTCAGTATAGGCAGAAATCATACAAGAAGTGGAACATCATCCCCTCCCTAAAACTAAACAAATAGCGAGAATTCACACTATTAAACACCTAATTTGAGGTCTCCAATTTCACCTGACCTACATTCCATGTTTCCACTAGTTCAATAAGTTCAATCTCAGGCAGAACCATAGCACAACCGATGCACCTGATCACAACAGGTGTTTGTGGTTTTATACCTAGACAAGTAGGATTCTGGATCCAGCCACACAGAAAAAAAATTACTGAGTCAAATGACTCATTTCGACCATTTTGGAATGCGGATGCGTCATCAATAAGTGAGTCAACTGACTCATTATTGGTGAGTCAGAAGACTCACTAATTGCATTTGTGAGCCAATTGACTCATTATGGAGCTTTATGGGTGAGTCCAATGACTCGGTTAGCTGAACAGTGTCTCAGTACACGGACAAATGAACTCACCAAAATGAGTCATTTGACTCAGTATTTTTTTCTGTGACTCAACAAACCACAGGGAGTGTACAATTTTTATTTAATCTTTCTAGACAGGGTAGCCCTTTCAATGCCAAAGCATTGATTTAAAACCTGAAAACACAATGTTAAAAATAATAGAGAGAATAAATGCAAATAATACAATACAAGCCAGTTTGTACAGTGTGAAAAATAAATAACAAGTTTGCAGGTTCTTATAGCAGACAGCCTTGATCAAGGCTAGATTCTCCCTCCTCCGTTTCCCTGAAGCTCCCTGATGTCCTCTCTTATGTCTGCATACTTCGCTTGTGTCCACCTCTTTCTCTCTCTTCCCCCTCTGTTTTATTAATTGCATGTCGGTCTGTAAAACAACTTCTTGGTGAAAACATGGATCGAGCTTCATGCTCTGCATTGTTACATGCAATAAACTACTGTGGGTGAAATATAAGTCATAAGGAATTTAGAAACAATTATGAAAAAAGCTGACTCAGAAATTTCCCGAGAATGACGCCCTCAATTTTCTAACAAATCGTGTTTTCAAGTTGCATATAGGCCTACATAATGCTCTTCCACACACTAATCACTGCGTGAAATAGTTAAGCTCAAATCGATATCCTTCATATAAAACATATCAACTTTGTAATAACTTGTTATACACAGTATGTTATTGTTATAGGCCTACTGCACATAAATGTTGCTACATCATAACTGAGACTAATATACCTAGTCTCAGATCAAAACGAAATATCCGATTCATGAAACTTTGGAGTGCCCCACCCGATTACAACATTATACTCTTCTGTGTTTCATAGGAAGGGCCATCACCAATATACTTTAGTTCCAAAATTTCATTTGAATCCGACATATACCATTTTAATGTGAGCGATAGGCCTAATTGTGTGTACTACAATAGCCCATAGAGTGCTATATAACCTATTTTCCGGTTACCGTAAACAAACCATATTTTAACCTCAGTGTAGCATCGGAACGGAAAATAAGTCAGTCAAAATATTTTGCAGGTGCGATGAGAAAAACAAACTTTCCAATGGTACAAAAATCTCAGGTTTGTTGGTGTGAAAGTTGGGGTCGAGGTAGTCTTGTCAAAGACTCAGTTAAGAAACCGTGGGAAGGGGGCTTGTTACCAAGTTGGCCTCTTTAGCTGATAGTACCCGGTAGTTTATCTGTTTATCTTTCCATAGAGTAATACCTGAATACAGTTACAAGGTCTGTAACACAGACTAGGGTCGAGGATGGGGATCGGGTGGTGCCCCTTTAAGATGACTATCTATACTTGATCCTAGTTAACTATTTTTTAATTAATACAAAATCTGAGTCAGCCTTTAAAAAGTTTATTATAAAATTTGCGGTTATTGTATCTCCAAAACTTAAGCCAAAATTATTGAATTTTGCAAGACGGATAGCTTAAAAAGAGACTTTAAAAGTGAAGGAAGTCTGTAAAATTGTCATAAGTCATTGTCATTAACTGAAAAATGACAGAAAAGGGAAGAAACAGCAGCATTCAAAGATTTGAATCCGTCGCCATTCAATTACGTGTTGCATAGTAAGTTTCCGTACGGACCGTATATGTCTATCTGATTTTGTCCTTATTTAATACATATTGGGCAAGACTTCCCTATTTCCCGTACCAACCCCCCTCTCATATTATTTAGCCTGCAACATAAAAATGTTATTATTTTACCCTGTTTTTTATTTCTCCGTTTGTGGATCAAACAAGGGCCAAAAATTATAATAAATTATGTATCATGTAATAGGGAAGTCTTTCCAAATATTGGGTTGCTTTTTGATCTTATATTTACGGGTTAATGTTAGGATACTAACTATGGCTTGTTCAAACATGCCAAAACTTTTTTTTTAATTATTTCTTTCGATTATCAGATTTTGCAAATCACCGATAGTGCCTTTAAAAATCAACCCAGGAGTGCTGCAAATACGTGCCACATTTTTTTTTTTTGGAATAGCTCAATTGTTCAGTAAAAAAGTAATTTCTTATGTGTATTTATATTCCCAAATTGTCATATTCTCTCTCTTGGATACTCGTCGGAACCCTACCCCAATTTGGTAGAACAAATGCCAAAAGTGTCGCTTTTATCGTTCGTTGTTTCGTTCGTGCAATTCCAAATTCACAGGGAAGAATCCGTCTTTACCAGCTATAGTTTCATTCATCCAGGTTGAAAAGCTTTATCTTTATTATCAAAATTACATAAAAAAACTCTACTTATCGCTGTAACTATCTACAGACAGCCAACGGCACGGCTGCTGAGGACCGTAAGGCTGTTCTCTAATCGCGAAATGTGACTGGTGTGGTAAGTAAGTGCTGATGTGTTGGGCTGGGGTTTGGGGTTGAATTCTCATGAATTTGGTGAGTTTTCTCTTGGAAATGTAACTTGGTAACGAATCAAACGAGTCACGAATAAAATCTCAAACTCTGTAAGCTGTATGACACGAATGACAAGTTTTATAATTTATGGTGTAATTTTAGTCTGACATCTGCCAGTGTGAGTGAGCTAGGATAAATTTGTTGAAGGGTCAAACACAAGTCCCACAAGTCATGCAAGTTTAGCCAAAATTTTGCCCCAAATCTCAAACCATTTATATTTCATTGTCATTTTGCTCAGAATGTTTTCTAGACAATTACAATTTCAATTTGTAAAACTATTGCAATAGATCAAAGACTAAGTTCATATTAGCAAAAATGTCTGACATTGCATTGGTTTAGTTCTGGGCAATATCCTCAAACAGCTCGGCGAAATAAAGAGACCCCCTAGCTCAAGAGAAGATTTCAATAGCTTCCCACAATGCATTGCTTCCAATGGAGGTTTTTGTACAGGTACTGATGTGGGTCGTTAGTGATGAAACATGGCTAAATTGACAGTACTGATCACAAACTTGCATTTTAAGAGCGTTTCATCTCTAACGATCCACATGGCAACCTGTACAAAAACTTCCAATGGAAGCAATGCATTGTGGGATACTACTGGTATCTTCTCTTCCCTAGCTCACTGAAAAAGTGCCAGAGCGTACCGGACACGTTCAGCTGGTTCAGTGATTCTAGAAACCTAAAAATTGATTACGTTTTGGACTTTAATAAAGACACAACTTAAATAACACACAATAAATTGGTTTAAACTCAATAATAGTAATAGAGAGGATAAATAATAAAGAAATAACACTTCTAATGAATGAATACAACATAGAGAACACTCCATGACCTTGTTCGCGACTGTATGATATACTCCTCAAATAGATCGGCGTCGTATACACTCACCACATAAAAATCCCCTTTACCGACCTATATGAGGAGGATATTATATTAGCGTCGCCAATATGTTTCCTACTGTATTATATACTCCTTAAATAGGTCGGCGTCGTATAGCCTCACCACATAAAAATCTTCTTTACCGACCTATTTGAGGAGTATATATTAACGTCTCCAATCTGTTTCCTACTGTATTATATACTCCTCAAATAAGTCGGCGTCGTATACATTCAACACATAAATATGTCCTTTACCGACCTATTTGAGGAGTATATAATAGTGTCGGATATCTATCTAGTTTAATCATTGCTCTCTATATAGTTAATATAGTGAAGCTAATCTGTTTTCTACTGTATTATATACTCCTCAAACAGGTCGGCGCCGCATACCTTCAACATGTGAAAACACTTTATACCGACCTATTT